>CATIWR010334044.1:0-22996 GCA_949677035.1 Omphalea diandra | reverse complement strand
ATATATATATATATATATATATATATATATATATATATATATATATATATATCATATCCCTTTTTCTGTTCAAATAATTATGATAAATTTTAATTTCGTCACAATAAATCATATATAAAGATAAAATTAATTTTATCAGATAAATTTTTATCATAATACACAAAATTTCTTATAGTGAGTGGTTTGTTGTCATTATGTACTACATGATTTTTTGTGAATTAATTTAATTACGAAATATGATTTAAATGTAATTTCATATGAACTTAATTTAATTATTTGTTTTCATTATATATAGTCGTTTGTTTAAAAAATAAATTATATTTAATTTATTAAGTATTCAAATGAAAATAAAATTTTGATTAAGTTCTATTTATGTAAAATTTATCTAATTAAAAAATAATTTTTTTAAAAAAATAATTATTTTTTCTTAATAAATTATAGAAAAATATTGCATAAGTAATAAAGAATCTGAATACATAGTTAAAAATATTTTTTTAAAAAATTAAATAATAAATGATTCTACCTAAAATATTATTTTCAAAATTAAATCTAAAATTCGATATGAAATACTTTTTACATACGAACACAAGGATTCATATGAGTTCGTATGAAACCCAAGCGATTCAAATCTAAAGTCGATTTGGAAATAAGCAGACCTAAAAATGATCAATCCTATCCGACTGATTCATTTGTCACCTCTAGCTATTCCCTATTTGTGTTTACATATATACTAGTTGTTGAAGCACTTGCAATGTAGTGCACGTAATGAATGTTTTTTTTGTTTTATATTTTTTTTGTCAATATTATATCTTTTTTAAAAGATAATATTGTAATTTTCTAAATTATCTTTTTTTTTTTTTATCTATTTAACTATTATAACAGAATTTTGTAATTTTACATGATTTGTTAGTTTCTATTTTTCTTTTTCGTATTATCAAGAATCATTTATTATCTTTCATAGGATTTTATCACTTTTTTAGCCAATCAATTCTATTATTCCTAATATATTGAGCATTCTATTATTTTCTAAACAGTCAAACAACTATATAGATTCTATTATTTTCCAACCAATAGATAATTCATCCATGCGTTATTAAATTATGAGTCAAATTATATAATGATCATATAGCTAATTTATTCATCATGAAAGTCATAAAATTAGTATAAATATTTCAAATTTATTTTTAAATGAGTTTTTGAAGGTTAAAAAAATCAATTGCCCCTAAATTTTTTTTAAGTTAATATCAGCCAAACTAATTTTTTTAACTTAATATCACTCAAAAACTAAAATTTAAGATTATTTAAACCAAAAATAATAAAATAAATAAATTTTCATATTTTAAAATTTGATATTTTAAGATTAATTTATTATGTATTTTTACATGATGAATTTTAATTTTATATTTAAATTTAAATTTATAATTTATAATTTATAAAATCTTTCAATCATTTAAAAAAATTTCTCTCAATCTCTACTTAAAAATTAATTTTTATATTTAAATAATAAAATTACTTAAAATAAAAACTTCAAAGAAATATTTAAAAAATTAACTAAATTAAGATGATACTTTTATTTTGCATTCAATTTAATCATTTGATTGCTTAATTAAATTTTTTATATACTTTTATATTATCATGACTCGATTTTCGAACCCTACTGACATTAAGTAATGAGAAGACTTAAAGTTTTTAGAATTTGTAACAAGCTTAATTTAACTCGTGGGAAGACCTATTATTCATTTCGATGTGCCACTCATATACTGGTAATCTTAAATTTACATTGATATCACCTTAAATTCTAAAGGATAAATTAATGGGAGTTGATCTCAAACATTTCTTAAAAATGTGAATTTTCTCTTCTTTTTTTTGTTTTCCTTCTTTTCTTTCTTTCATGATATAAATCACATATATAAAATAATCTCCCATAAAAAGTCCTCAGAATTAAGATATTCATTCTTAACTTACATTATTCTAATCCCATTACATGTCATAATCATTATCATATAGTTTTTTCACATATAATCTTTTTACATCATATATCTTAATCATTAACATTTTAACTCTCATATTTATAACATAATTACCACATTTCATAATATTCTTAAAGACATTACGAAGATAACTAAAAATATATAATACATTGATAATCATATTTCTTAAACATATACATAATCCTTAATAACATTTATACATAATGACTTAAGCAACTATAGGAAATAAGTGCAATGCCTTAAAAAATACAAGATATATAACTTAAGCCTTTATCCTTAAACAAATACATGATATACATGGCTAGGCATGCAAACTTCTTCTGCCCTTAATGGAGGCTACTTGGATGAGGTTTTAGATATGAAGGACTTTATTACTACTTCCTATATTTTGCTTCTGATTGATGTATGCCTTATTTGTTTTGTCTTTTAATACTCACATAGTTTATGACATTGTATATACCATGGATGCATTATATACTCTTTTATTGAGCAGTTAAGCATATTTTGGTATCAGGGCGATATGTATTGATATGTATATCATGCATTAGTATTGCTGATATAATGAGTATCTTGTAGTGAGTAACCAAAGTGTCCTATTTGCTTTGGATATGAAGGACCTTATGACTCCTTCCTATATTTTGCTAATGATTAATGTATGCCTTATTTGCTTTGTCTTCTAACACTCACACAATTTATGACATTGTATATACCATGGATGCATTATATACTCTTTTATTGAGCATTTAAGCATATTTTGGTATTAAGGCAATATGTCTTGATATGCATATGATGCATTAGTATTGCTTATATGATGGGTATCTTATAATAAGTAACCAAAATGTCCCCCAAATAAGGTAAAGATGGTATTACCTTTTTATATTAAATTACTATGATGAGATGTAAGGGCTGTCTCATTTCATAATCTTAAGTACTAACTTATGCAATCATATAAATAAAAATATAATGTGCAAATATTAACACTCACAACCTATAAAGATGGTATCACCTTTTTATATTAAATTAGTATGATGAGATGTAAGGGCTGCCTCTTTTCATAATCTTAAGAACTAACTTGTGCCTTCTTTTTATAGGTTGTGAGTGTTAATATTTGCACATTGTATTTTTATTTATATGATTGCATGAAACCCTCAATTTGATCATGTACCCTCCATCTTTGTGGTGAATGATTATATATATTATGTTTGATAGTAATGTATGAAAGAATGTTAGATGTAGGTTTAGGATCGCACTAATATGAACTAAGTAATTGATGAAGATAAAACCTATAAATGTAAACTAAAGATTTTTGAAGGTTGTATCCCAAAATCAAGACAATTTGGGGGTGCCTAACCTCTTTCTCAAGTCATACCTAATTCTTGAACTCAACCTCTGATGATATGAAGATAGGTTAGGCCTTCTAGTGGACCTATTTGGACTAAAACCATTTTTTGCCTAGAATTTTATTTCAACAAAAGTCAAGTGGCAATTCTAGTCAAACATATGAGGTATTATCAAAGTATTACCTTTTTAGGCCCCCTGTTGGTCATTTGATTATTTACAGGCTTCTACCTATTAAGAAGCCTACCCTTGGATCCCTCATTGATCCTCTTATATGCCATTCAGTAGTATTATAAAGTATCACTCCACGTTCTCTTAATCCATCAATGGTCAATCAAAAATTAGGAGTTATAAGCAAGATTCTATTTATTCAAGTGCAATTACAAAATAATCAATAACACTTATAATGTGTCATCATCGTTTATGTGCTTTAATGCCTTTCTCCATCATGGCAACATGTTTATATGTTCACATGCCACACATACCTTATCCATTTACATATGAGGGATGTTGAGAGTTGATTAAGGTATTTATGGTTAAGAATATGTCCTTTCCTTTGTTTTGGCATTTTTAGTGGTTAAAAGTCTTTTTTTTTAATGATGTTCGATATTAATTTATAGGTTTCTTTTATAGATTTCAGAGCTTATATTTTCATATTACTACTTAAGATAATCCATGCATAAATCCTTGTATAATCACATATGTCCCTTTCACCTCCTTGTGGATGTTAGATGAATGATTAGGGCTACCTAAAATTGGTTAATAAATTGATGAGGACAAAACTTGTAAAAGAGAATCAAAGATTTTAGATCCCTAAATTCGGATGATTTAGGAGCGCTTCCTATCTTTTCAAGTTATACCTAACTTTTAAATTTGGTCTTTTGATGGTGTGAGATTGGGCCTTTTAGAAGACCTATTTGGACTATAATCCATTATTACGTAGAATTTTATCCTAACCAAAGTCAGATGGTGACTCCATACAATCTTCAAGGTATTACCAATGTATTACACTTATAGGATCCTTTTTAACTAATTGATGTATGTCATGGGCTCTACAATATAAAAAAGCCTATCTTAAGATCTCTCAATGATCCACTAGCATGTCATCCCTTAGGATCATACCAAAGTCTGATCTTGCATCTTTTAGACCTCCGGTAGTTAATAAAAGGTCAAAAGTCACAAGCAAAATTCTATTTATTTGAATAAATTTTTTTGAGGGGCTCGTGCACATTAGGTAAGATTCAAGGATATGCTCTTTTGGGAAGGAACCAATGAAAAGTGCTTTTAAGGATAAGAACCAACCCTTGAGCCACTCTAGAAGCTTGCTTTCTTCCTTAATTTTCTTTCCTTTATTTAGATTTTTGACTAAATTTTTATATCAATAGCAAATCCAAAGATTTATATAGACTTTAGTTTGTCTATATAGATATTTTATGTAGTCAGTATAGACTATTAGTTAGTCTATAAAGCACTTATACTGTTTATAGTATTGCTCATAGTAGTGAGTTCAAGTTTTGATCCTTTACCTTATGTTTAAGCTTACAAAGGGAGTGATTAGGGTAGGTTACGACAAAGAGTGATCCTATAACCATTATCTGCCCTTGATTCATGATTAAAGTCTTTCATATATGATTGTATGTTCCTTTCCCTTTATCCTTTTGTGATAGTGTGCATCCTTTCATTTATATAATATTTGTGGAATTTGAAATGTGATTAGGAGAGGTTGCAGTAATCTAAAACCCTATGATTCATATGTTTTTTCATTCTTTGCCCATGATATATTTCACCATATGACATGCATATCCATCACCCTTATCATTTTGTATCATATACCCTTCAATTTTGGCATACCTAAGTGCCAATCTTTATTAAAGTAGCTTGCTTATATGCTTACACTACACACTTTTTCCACTTGTATGTTGAAAATCTTATGGTAATATGAGTCATTAGGCATCCATGAGAGGGTAGATAAGGATTATTCCTTTCATGTTGGTTTCTCTAGGTTAAAAATCCTTCTTTTGATGATGTTTGATACTAACTTATGAGTTGTTTTTGCAGGTTTAAGAGGCCATATTCTCTTGTGATAATTTATGCATACATCCTCCATATGACGTTAAGTGTTCCCCATCCCCTATGGTTATATATGCATATGTGTTTTGATTAGATTATGTGTATGATGTGCTAGATGTATGATTAGGATTACCTTCTAAAATGGATTAACTAACTAATAACGATAAAACTTATAAAAGTGAACCAACAATTACCTAAAGGTCGGATTCTTAAATCCAAGTCACCTAAGGGTGCTTGATATTTTCTCTAGGTTATACTCAACTCTTGAACTTGAATCTCCAATAGGGTGAAGATGAATTCAGCCTTTTAGAAGACTTATTTGGACCAAAATCCATCATAATTTAAAATTTTATCCCCATCAAAGTTAGGTGGCGACTCTGTTTAAATATTCAAAGTATATCAAAGTATTAACCCGTGAGGTCCATCGTTGACCACTTGATTCATGCCATGGACTTTATAATTTGAGAAGCCTATTTTTGTCCCCCTCAATGATCCTCTTATGTGCTATTTTTAGGGGTTATGCCAAAGTGTGATTTGGCGTCCTTTCAACCCCTTGATGATAAAAAGTTAAGTCATAAGTAAAATTTCACTCATTCGAGCAAAACTTTTGAGGTACTCATAAGGTGTCTTTAGAGTTTTTGGAATACCTAATAAACTTTAAGATGGAGTGAGTTTAAGAATAAGTTTGTCAAGAACAAAAAACCTTTAGATTTTGTTGCTAACACTCAATTTCAAGATAAATACATGAAGTTAAAAGAAACTTGAAGTAAAAAATTCATTATATTAAAAAGATCCTTAAGTAGCTTTTAGTTTCACCTTTGTCCGAGTAGGTTCCTTCAAGTGGTATAAAAGTGAGAGGATAGTTTTAGACAGACAATTTCTAAATTTTAAATTTCTTAAAAACTTTTGAAAAGTTTTGCAAGTTAAATTAAATTGTTGAAAGGAAGGTAAAAAAAGTCATTAGACTTTAAAAAGATATTTTGTCTTTTTTATGAGCAAGATTTGGCTACTATTGCACCAATTATAAATAAATTAACCTATATAAATCAATAACCTATATAAATCAATATCAATTTTGAGAACAATTTTTCATTCCACTAGAAAGCTTATTCATGATGAAAGGAATACATTTATACTTTGGTCTCAGGCCATTAAATCATGGGCTAGCCAGGATCCAGCCTATGAAGTAAGCTAGTGCCTCAAGTAGCACTACCACATAGTTGTGTTCAAACCTATATATTTACTTTATTTTCTTGCATCCCATCGATTTTAGATTTCAGATGTTACAATTCTTTCCCTTAGATTTGTGACATCTTCATCATAACATTACTTTTGTCATTTAGGTTCAAGTAAAGTCTACCTCCTAAATATTTATTCTTATTTTCTTATATTCCATCTACATGAGATTTGAGATGTGATAGTTCTTTCTTCCTTAGACTTCCGTGTCATTGTGATAACATTACAACTCAATCACAATCCATATTTACAACTAGACTTCTGCATGAGTAGCTCTTTCTCGCAAGCTCACGAATTCTATGTAAATTTCCAGCTCATATTACTCTAATATTAGTTATGACAATTTGAACTCAGTTGTTCCACATACCATGTGAATAAATGGCTAAATCATGCAATCTAAAAATAAAAAAAACTCATATTATTATAATAGTTAGACTCAAAATTATATATATATATATATATATATATATATATATATATATATATATATATATATATTTATTTATTTATATTCCACTAATGTGCTATTTGAGATGTTAAAATATTGCTGCAAAGTTTTGTAGTAAATTTGGAAAAATGCTCCATTACGATGTTGGTCAGATCCTTAGATGAAAATATTATTTGATGGAGCTACCTGTCATTAAGGCTTCCCGTTAAAAGCCTTGGCCATAGCTTCTGTATTTATGTGAGTTTATCCTTAGTTTAGAGTATTAGGCTTGATGACTTCGTTTTTTTTTTTTTTTACGAAGATGGGAATTTGGTTTCATTATTTTGCCATTCAAATCGCTTGGTTTCCATAAATTTGCAGGAGGTACAGTACATTACCCAAACAAGAAAGACTTTCTTGATTCAAGAATCTGAGTGGTTGCAATCACTAAGAACTTAAACAAACCTACTTTTTAATTGGCTTGTCAACATAATCCCTTTACCTGTTACGAATTTTTTTTTGTCTACTAGCTCTTTTCAAATTTAATGGAGTTTCTTTTCTGACCTTGAAAAAGGGGGAAAAAAAATCCTACCGTTTTATATTGAGTTAACTTAATGTGCTCTCTTGAAAAAGAGGGAAACACTTCTTCAACCCAACCAAGAGATGCTCTGTATTCAGGAGCGTGCAAAAATTATTTTACAACAAAGGTGTCGTAATTCCATGAGGTAACGCCAAAGTTTCTCGGTCTCCTGTCATTTTTTTTAAAAATATTTTGATTTCAATCGCAAGCCTCAAAACACATTATCTCTGTCTTATCCAGTATAAAAAAAATAATAAAATAAAAAATCCGAACCTTAGAAGTCCCCCCCCCCCCCCACCAAAAAGAATCAAAACCCCATCATGCTCGATCGTCTTCTTCCACCTAAGCTGCCGGCGCACGTTAACTTCTGCTCAGTCAGTCTCCGTCGAAACCCCTATTATCGATCTTCTACTCCCCAATTTCACTTCTCTCAGTAGTGTAATAGCTCCATTCTTGTAACTTCAGTAATTTTTTTTTTTTGTTTGGTTTTGGATCGTATTTAAAATAAAAATGATGGGATCAGAAAACCGGGACTTTGGGGAAGCCCATCTATACGCATCTCGAGAAGAAATGGAGAACCTCATGCTCGATGACCCTTCCACCACGACCACCACCAACGGCACCAAGTCCTTCTCGGATTACCGTAGTGCCATGTCATTACTCACGGACGCGCACCATCCTCTGTCGCCGCCGTTACCTGATTCTGATCCCCTCCTTTCTCCCCCGCCTTACCGCAACCCTACCAACGTCTTTACTGATAACTCTTCCTACATCGAACCGCCTTCCTATGCCGATGTCATTTTCAGTCCGTTCGATGAAAACACAGTCAATGAAATCAACGGCGTAGATAGCCCCAGTCGTTATTCCGATTCTTCTGCTTCTCTCTCGCGGTCACCATCCTCCAGCTCCGATTATATCAAAATAACTGTTTCAAATCCACAAAAGGAGCAAGAAACTTCTAATTCTCTCGTTCCAGGAGGTAACACGTATGTTACGTATTTGATCACGACGAGAACCAATATAGCTGGATTTAGTGGATCTGAGTTTAGCGTACGGAGGCGGTTTAGGGACGTGGTTACTTTGTCAGATCGATTGGCAGAGTCATATAGAGGGTTTTGTATTCCGCCGAGACCGGACAAGAACGTGGTGGAGAGCCAAGTGATGCATAAACAGGAGTTTGTGGAGCAGAGGAGAGTGGCACTAGAGAAATACTTGAGGAGACTTGCTGCGCATCCAGTGATAAGGAAAAGTGATGAACTGAAGGTATTTTTGCAGGTTCAAGGGAAGCTGCCGTTGCCAACGAGTACTGATGTTGCTTCGAGGATGCTTGATGGTGCAGTGAAGTTGCCAAAACAGTTGTTTGGAGAGAGCGTGGTAGTGGCGCCACAAGAAGTGGTGCAGCCGGCAAAAGGAGGAAGGGATTTGTTGAGGTTGTTTAAGGAGTTGAAGCAGTCGGTAGCTAATGATTGGGGAGGGTCAAAGCCACCAGTTGTTGAGGAAGATAAAGAGTTTATGGAGAAGAAAGAGAGGATGCATGATCTTGAGCAGCAACTCAGCAATGCTTCTCAGCAGGTGCATTTGTAGTTATATCATATTTGGTTCTTTTTTTTTTTTTTAAAAAAAATAAAAATTTCAAAGTTGTAATTGAGGTGTATCTTCAATTATGTGATTTTGCAGTTTAGACTTTCATGATTGTTATATTTGGGAATTTGTTAATAGGCTGAATCGCTGGTTAAAGCACAGCAAGATATGGGAGAGACAATGGGAGAATTAGGATTAGCATTTATAAAATTGACTAAATTTGAGAACGAGGAGGCTATTTTTAACTCACAGAGAGTAAGGGCTGCTGACATGAAAAATGTGGCAACAGCTGCTGTTAAAGCAAGCAGATTCTACCGGGAGCTAAATGCACAGACTGTAAAGCATCTGGTAAAAGCTGCAGAAATTTTAGCTATGGATTGCATTTTGAATTTTTTTTTTAAGTTTAATTGTGTACATTATGAGTTGCTTTGTTTACCAGTTAATGCATTCTATGTGCAATGGATAAAAACCTTGATTGCTTGAGAATAGGAATCTTTCGCATGCTAAAACTAGTCTAGATGTCCAATCCATTTTTCAAAATGACCAATTGAGAATTGAAAATCTCATTCTTCTCAAAGGAAAGTTTGCTTTTGTTTCAATTTTGCAGGATACTCTCCATGAATATCTTTTGTTGATGTTATCTGTCCATGGTGCATTCTCAGATCGTTCTAGTGCTTTGTTGACTGTGCAAACTCTTCTATCAGAATTATCTTCATTGCACTTGAAGGCTGAAAAACTTGAGGCTGCATCATCGAAGATATTTGGCGGCGACAAGTCAAGGATACGCAAGATAGAGGAGTTGAAAGAAACCATAAGAGTTACTGAGGATGCAAAAAATGTTGCAATCAGAGAGTATGAGAGAATCAAGGTATCGGTTTTTATGTTTTTGTGCATATCAAGCTTTGGTCTTTCAACTAAATCTTTGGTATTATTTTATTACAAATGATCAGGCTAGAACTAAATTTATAAGAACTCTTTTGTTCCTTGTTTGTGCACTTTTTTACTAGAAAAATAACAAATTTTCCATAATGACAATTCATATCTATTACACTGTATTAACTCTTAAGTAATAAAACAGGTTGGTTTTTGCATATAATATGTGCTGAGAGCAAAATAGGATTGGACAAATCCTGCATTTTTTGAATGATATCATTTTTCTTCTTAGGGTAGAAATTGTTTTCTCAATACTTCGGTTTTCCTACATATCCTTGAGTGTGTTGAGAATTAGTGACTGAGAGTATTTTGGGGAAAATTAGTGTTTGCAAAAACAAAAGATACGAATTGTTTTCTCAATACTTTGGTTTTCTTAAAGGTCTTTGAGTGTGTTGAAGATGAATGTCTGAGATTAGTTCAGTGTGAATTAATTTGCAACTGATGTTGTTATCTAACTTGGCCTCTTTAGCTGGTTATGTTGTCCACGATTGATCAATTACCACTTAGGAGTTCCATTGTGGGTTAACCCTAGATATATTGATTTTTGGACCCTGTGGATATCAAAATATCTAGGAGGTTGGATTAAAAAAAAAGTGATTTGTTCTCTTGTGGTGGATGTATAACACTGTAATGCTTATACAAGCTCGTTTTCCTTGACACTTTTGGAATCATTTGCCCCTTTTCAACATCTCCATGAATGTTGCATTGAAAATTGAAAACCTGATGAGGGATTTTTCTGGGAGATTGGTTTGTTATCTGGGAATTGGTGTGCAACCTCATGCCTTGAGGGGATTGGTTATTCAGTATCAAAAACATTGACATAGTTGGAAAGTGGTTATTTGTGAAATCTCAATTATACTGGAATTAAGTGTACGATGCCACTGCTAGGTTCATTGCTGTGCATGCTGTTTGCCCTAGGTTCACATTTAAAAACTGTGTACAAGCTTGTTTGTTACCATTACTTCGAACCATTTGCCCATACATTTGTGCATGTAGCTTTCATAATTGAAAAGTTGATGAGGGACTTTGTTGGAGTGAAATGGAGAATCGGAGATAACTATCTTGTTAGCAAGAGATGGCATGCAGTCCTATGTCTCAATGGAATTGCTTGATTCGGTGTCTTAAAACATTGCCATATTTTTTGAAAGTGGTTAATTCATTGTCTCAAGAGTATATATGGCATGCAGTAGCATGAGTGTGATGAGGAAATTTTTCCTTTTGAAAGTCCTTGGATGTTCATGGAGGTATCTAACTCATATTTTCCTTGAGTGAGTGTAAAGTTGAGGATATGTCTCATTTTGCTTTTGGGAAGGGATTTATAGGGGATATAACGGTTTCTCTGGTCTTCTATGAGTTTCTTTTGAAAGATTTTCTGGGGGATTTTGCTTTGTTCAACTAATCTGAGGTTCTTATGGCATAGCATCCTATTACCCATTTCATTAAGGTTGTTAATGCAAATTAAATACTATTATTATAACAGTAAATGCTTCAGCCCAGCTTATTAAATCAGATCAACATAGAGATCCCAAAGCAAACCTAGCGTCTTGAAAGTGGAAAAATTTAAATACTAGTTAATTGCATTTTCTCCTATTTCCACTTTTAGTTGGTTGCGTGGTGGATGGCCTGTAAAATGTTCAAGCTGAGTTCTATTCCTTCTTTTTTCCTGGGTTATTACTACTCTTTCCTAAGAAATACAAATGATATGCTCATAAAAATTAGGAAGTAAATGAAATGAATTTGAGGTTTTGCTGACAAATTGTCTTCCTTGTTGATAAATGATGAATGAGCCTTACCTTTTTTGAATTCATGAGGTATTTCAAGATCAAAAGTTCAGTTAAGGATATAAAATATGGGAAGTTATTAGCATGTCCAAACTAAATTATCTGAACAGCTACCTGCTGATGTTGATCTCCATGAACCATGATGCACTTGCTTTTCATGAATATGCATATGGAAAAATTTGGAGCCATACTGATGGAGCTGTGAAAATTTGTTTTGCTCATTATGGATATAACTGGTTATTCATTGGGGAATTATTTGTAGTACAAGCATAAAAATATTGATAATCACAAATTATATGTTGAATCTGGTGGCTATACGGAAAAGCTCTATGTAACACACTTCTTTAACCTGTACATCTGATGCAGTAAATACAGTAGGGATGTGATAAATTTTCCCAGATAGATTGGATGCTAGGAGTGAGGGACTGCTCTTCATAGAAGGGCTTTGCCCATTTCATTCTTTGCCATCTTAGTTACGATATAATGACCAAGGGAATTTGTTAATGCTGGAGCCAAGTTTTCACACTAACCAAGGAGCTATAATTTGAATTCTACTGACCTTACATTATTACATAGCATTATTTTTGTATTTAGAGGTTAGTTATCTAGTGCACTTGCCTAGCACATTAGTGGATGTATAATTCATGCCAACTGAGTAAAGAAGAACACAGTGTATTAGGTAATTGGTATGGCTGATAAAAGCCACATTAGTTGATGTATAATTCATGGCAACTTAGTAAACAAGAACTGTGTATTGGATAATTGATATGGCTGATAAAAGCCACATTAGTTGATGTGTAATTCATGGGAACAGGGAAAACAAGAACAGTGTATTAGATAATTGCTATGGCTGATAAAAGCGCTGCCTATCGATTCCAAGTAGTATTCTTAGGATCTTCATTTGGTACATTTCACAGTTACTTTATTCCTCTCTTCCATCTGTAATCTATCATTACATATCGATGTTACTATTTTCTTGTCATGTTTTGGTTACCAAAAGTTAGGTTTTGGCTTATAAACTGTATTCAAGTGACTGTCAGGAATCATATGATCCAACATTTTTGGTTCTTGCTCTGGTCACCAGCTACAGTCCGTTGATCTGGTGTCATTAATCATACTGTTTTATGCTGTTTGAGATTTGGTTTGAAATCCTTATGAATTTGTGTATTTTATCTAATCTGTGCCTAATTTTGTGATTGATGAAAATTTATAAACTCATTCAGTGGAGTGTTTGACAGCTATTTTCTGCTTACATCTGCTTTTCAAGTTTAATATTTGTAAAAATTTTTTTCATTTATGCTATTTATTTTTTGAGTGTAATGTTTCAATTGGCTTAATGAAAATGTACTTGCAGGAGAATAACAGAAGTGAGCTTGAAAGGCTTGATAGAGAAAGGCATGCTGATTTCTTGAACATGTTGAAGGGATTTGTTCTTAATCAGGTACTATTTTTTTTTTGAAATCCTTTGATAGGGATGCTAAATTTTTCCAGGAAACATAAAATTGTCTATTTCAGATTGACTTAAGTTTAGCTTCTTTTGAAATGTTTGTTTTTGGAGTAATGTTGATCTTATGAGTTCTTCTGTATGAGATTTGCATATTTGATAGAACCTGCTAATGCGTTCTGCAAAACTATGGATTATCTTTTGCCAACACCTGTATATGCATCTATCTAACCATTGTCACAAAGTGCTGTAGGGGTACAATGTGCTGGCCTAATTACTAACAAAAACCAAACTTAATGTGCTTTTCTCCATTTTAGCCCACACTTTATTTCTTAATAACATAGCTGCTCTATTTAAGAATTGATTTCAATGTTATCCTCTGATATTTTTGGTAACCAGAAACTGGAATCTAATAATGTGGCATTTTTTTAAATAAAAAATGAAAAGGCAACTAGATGTAAAAGTGCCAAGCAGAGACATGTTTTATGTTGAACGGTGAACTTAACTTGCACTTTTTTCTTTCATTTCTTGCCCTCTTTATTCCTCTTCATGACTAAGTTGGGTCACGTTTAGCCATGAAAACATGACTATTATGTGGTTGCCATGTATGTTATAGAACCATTTTTGGGATTAATAATTGACTGCAATGCTTTCTAGAAAAAGGTCAAATTTTTAAAATCATTGATAATTTTCCTATTAATTAAAATATATAGGTTTAATGACAAAAAAATCCACACCTTTTTGTATTTCCATTGTCGTACACAAACATTCTAAAATGTGCATTTTGACCTAAAATTGGCCAAACATGTGCCACTTGTGTTACACATGGTATAAAAATACATATAGATACAAAATCGACGAAAATTTTGCAAAAAAAAAAAGTCATTTTATTTTTTAAAAAAATCATTTGAAACTGTATTATCAAGTAAAATATTAATCTTTCACAATTTTTTTTTTTTTAAATTTGAGGTTGATTATGGGTTGCACATCTGAACAGGTATTTTTTAAGCAAAAATAACAACTATTTCAATATAAGTTCCTCACTCCCAATTTTAAATATAGGTATAATTGTTATAAGTTTGGTCATTTTTGGATAAAATTACCGATTTTAAAAGATTTAGTTACAGCTTTAAAAACGTAATAAAGGTTTTTTTGGTAGTTGGGCCAAATGTAAATTGTACACAACTTTTTTGTTTCTTTTTTTTTTTTAAACAAAAAAATTGGGCTGATGTGAACTCTACAATAAATTTTTTTAAGGTCAAAATAGCAGTCATGTCAACGAACAACATAAGCTGTCAATCCTTTTTTTTTTTTCAATATCATGGGTACACAATTAGCACAATTTGCCTGATTTTGGGTAAAACTTCCTATTTTGAAAGGTTGAGTACAATTGTGAAATCATGGAAAGGTTTGGGTTTTAAATATTATTAGGTCTTTATTCTAATTTTTTTCATTATGGATTGTGCATAAATGTACATCTGTTAGATTGTTGGTATGGATTAATGGTCAAACCAAAGGATATAACATAATTGAAATAAATTTTATTCTAGTAATATCATCTAAGAAAAAAAGGAGAAAAAAGCCTTCAGATTTTCTGTCCATGTATTTGAATTCCAGGACGAGATTTATTCATGTTAAGTCACACTCAGATTCTTGGTTTTGTTGGATGCATGACCTTATTTACCTTATCTCAAATTGGTGAAGGAAAATTATCATAATTTGGTCTATATGTCACTGTTTGTCAAATATAGTGCAACCTAGTAAACTTGCAGATAAATGGTGTCCTTTGTCCACCCGGGCTATTTTTTGTAGGACATATATAAAGCTATGATATCTTGTTACTTTGGTTAAAACAAGAGGAAATTATAGTATAACGATATGTCCATTATATTAGTTAATTATCATTATCTTAGATTATGTAATGCTTATTACATACAGAAAGTTATTTAATCATAATTAATTTACATTATTACTTATTTTTGTTTCTACTATCACCACATGTGCTGACGCCCTTCTCCCTTATAAGAATCACCTAACTATTTGGCACTTCTACCATTATGCCATCTCCAATGCCAAATAAACTAATTACCAGAACAAGAAATGGCCATTCTTTCGTTTTTACAAGCAAACATAGAATAGAATGATCATCACTTTATATTCATTGCATTGTTCATTGCATAACATTCCATTACACCCAATTCTTTGTCATACCTCTGTTATTTCTGAGGTCATAATTGTGTTGCTTCTTGTTATTTGGAGAGTGGTGATGGTGGAAAATAGAGGGAGGGGAAACTCACTGTTCATCCATATTATCTTGACTTAAATGTGAGGGATTGCCAGATCTTAGAACGTGGGAATCCAGGTGAGACGAGGAGGAGATATATCCTTGGAAATAGAGAAACCCAATGCTAAATTAGGCCTTTCCGATGATAGAGCATAGAGGTTTAGAGGCAAAATGGAATAAGGAAAGACAGCTCCAACATCATCATCTAATGTTTACATGAATGACCAAAAACACCATATGCTGTTAACCTGGACGGTATAATATACACAATCTGGACTTAGCATTAAGAAATCAACTAGCATATATGAGATAAAAATGGGATGACAAGTACCAATATTAAGTGTTCTTTTTCTTTTTTCTTCTTATTATGCCAAAACTGGCATGTATGCTTGAGCCTATTGGGATTTGATCTAGCTCAAAACAAGAGAGTTCTTAAATTTAAGGGAAATGCATCTAATACTGCTGTTTTCACTGCCTAAACCATCCCAATATTTCATTGTTTTGTTAATCCATTTTTACATTTAAGGATGCACGGATACTACTAGTGTTAAATGCATGAGTTAAAAGGACAACATTTATAAAAATCTTAAGCAGTAAAATTTAAGAGCATCCTATATTTTATGCTGTCAAGTGAGCAGTAAGATATTTCCTTCAGTCAGTGATGCATAAGTGGCATTATTCTTGATTTACCTGAATGTGTAAACTTTTCAAGAGCACATGGAAAGGATTCTCAGTTCTCACGTGCAATTTTTTTAGTATAAGATGGTATGTTTAGTCCTCACCACGTGATTGCAATTTTCGACATGCAGGTGGGATATGCTGAGAAAATTGCAAATGTGTGGTCGAAGATTGCAGAGGAGACTGGTACATATGCAAGTGAGGGTTCTTGAATGTGTGGATGTAAATTCATATCTTTCACTCTTGTTTCTCTTTTATTTATATTTGTTATTGCACATGCTAGGAAATAGTGTTTTACATTTGATACAATAAAAAATATTTGTATTAGTTCAAGTTTTCAGTCAGTCAGTTAGTAACATAACCTGAAATTCAATTTGATGTAATTTGCTTGATTACCTATTTTAATTATGGAGTTTTAAGTTGCTGACGCTAGCATGCCAATAGAAAACGGAAGATGATTGCATCACATATTCATGTTGGAACTGTTTGATGTTAGCCTCAATTTCTAGTCTTTGACCATTTTAAAAGTTGGCATCCGTCAAGTGTAAAACGAGTCTTACCAGCTAGTTTCTTCACTGTGTTGTGTGGTTGCAGATAATTCGCGTGTTTAATATTATATAATATGAAAAAACGACTAAAAGTAAAATATATGTATTTTAAAGAGTTGATCAGATTTTATCAGTTGCGCAAATGATATGAAATTTAATATAGTTAATAAGATTTTATCAGTTATGCAAATGATATGAAATCATATTAATCTGGCTATCTAATATTCATCGCTAATTTGCCACTTGCGCATGTATGGGTTCATAGTTTGGAAAATATGGTGATAGGGTAAGTTAAGGTTTTTTTAAGAATGGTATGGTAAGGTTTTAGTAAAGAAAAGTTAATAATTTAATTTTATAAGAAAAGTTAATAATTTAATTTTATTTTGTTTAGTTAAAAGATAATGTTTAATGAAAGTTTTATGTTAAAATTATTAAACTGTCCTTTATGAAGATTTTAAAAAGATGACTAAATAGTTAAAATATTATAAAGATAAAAAAGTCAAAATATTTAAAACTAAATAAAATAAAACATTAACCCTTCTCAACCCACCAAATTGGTGGGGTGAGCAAACGAGATTCTAGAAAATTTTTTAAACTTTCTAAATATCTTATTGTACAATGAGAAATAATTTTGCAAAGAAAGTGTAAGGGTTTTTTAACCTTAAAAAACTTTGACAATATTTTAAAAACCTCAATTCATGTTTGATATTTATTTCTAGAGTAAAATATGTTGACATTCTTTCGTCTTACTCTACTGTATTATTGTGCTTCATTTTATAAAATTAAATAGTAACATTTTTATGCCTAATGGGTTATTCTACCACTTTTGAGAACTTTCTTAGTCAAACACCAAGGCGTTAATAAAAACTTCTTTGGTGCTCAAAATACCTTCTTCAAGCTCTGTTTTCGTATTTAATATCATATGTAATGAGAAAAAAAAAACTTACGATTTTACTTTCTTTTTTTGATTAATATAATAGACGCACATAATTGGACGCGCTCGATCACGTAACCATGACACTTACAATCCTACTTTCAAAAAAGATTTTAGGGGAAGTTCTGAACTTTCCCATGACACTTACGATTCTACTTTCAAAAAAGATTTTAGGGGAAGTTCTGAACTTTCCTTCGCCATGGTTTTTGGGTTTTGCACTCGCAATAGAATGAGAGTATGCTAGCCTAGGCTTTCATTTACGACCCAATCTATAAGAACTAGACTCAGACATTGAGACTCACGTGTTACAACTCGAAATCTGAGTTGAGCTGGAGCTAGGAATCAGAAAGACTTGAGGCCACCAAACTCTATAATAAACTTAAACTTGCAGTATCTAATATAATTCCTTGGACCCAAAATATATCTTACCTAGACATGCCCATTCGTACATTCTGCATTTCTTGTTCTTTCACATAATCATCATTAATTCAAAAGCTAAATTAAACATCAAGGAAATAGAATTTTCTCACCTTTACATGATTATTCATAAAACATTTACTCTATCATTTTCTTCCATTTAACTTTCCTTGATGAAAATAAGGCCTAACTAATGAATCAATCACAATTATCACATCCAAGCTTCCTAGGCAAAGTGTGGTTCTAAAGAAATATTAATGCATTTAAAGGGACTTAATCTTATACAATATCATCAAGTACACAACTCAACTAGAAATTTAAAAACTCGTATCTTAGTGAACATAAGATCTGCCAAAAGCTTTATATTACAAATTATTCAAATCCTCTATATTCTCATAATGAACTAAAAATTGTTCTTGATTTAGGGTTGGCCTTTCATACCTAGTGATCAGATGATAATTATTATATAACTCCAGAAAATACATGCATTTCCATATAATGCATCACATGTAAATGGCAAATCGCATATCATTTAATCGTAAGAAGTTCAAAGTCATTGGAAATCCCTCTTTAACCATATCATTTCTGAAATAGCAAAAGCCCTATGAATTTCAGTTTGTGGAAAACTAGAAACAACCTTTTAAAAATCTATTGATTTGCACATAAATATTAGACAAATAAACATCAAAGATTTGTTGATTTTCAAAGGAACATTGAAATTTTGAAAGAAAATAGACATACTCTCTATAAGAAATTTTATTGATCATCAAAACTTAAAACTTCTTACATCTGATGCTTATAGCCCTATTTATAATTTAAGCTTTTAAACTAATTCAAAAATTAAAATCATAATAAATAAGAAAATAAAACTTTTTAAAATATAATATTTTTTTCTAAATCATAAAGATCTTATATTTATTCTCTAATCTTCCTATTAGGATATTAGAATAGAACGTTACATATAAATTTTCTTAATAAAATATTTTTATTGTAGAAATAATCCTAACCAATATAAGAAAATATTTTTAAAAACTTAAAAATTCTAATTAGGAGTGCTCTTAGATCATTCTCTCTAAGTTGAAAAAGAACTCATCTTTGAGTTTGACTTT
This sequence comes from Omphalea diandra, assembly GCA_949677035.1. NCBI lineage: Eukaryota > Viridiplantae > Streptophyta > Magnoliopsida > Malpighiales > Euphorbiaceae > Omphalea > Omphalea diandra. Next base: position 3,645 of record CATIWR010334044.1, on the reverse strand, counting down.
ATATGATGTTCCTTTTTTCTTGAAAAAATTCTTATATTTTGAATTTTTTAATTTCTTTTGTAATGATAATCTATTCCATCCAATGACTTTTAATAGTCACCAATGAATAACTTTCTTATAAATCAAATATTAGATGCTTCAAGAAATACATATGAGAATGGATCGTTATAGCAAAAATTTTCTTTTATAGCTTCATCAAAATAATCATCATATACAATAGCCAAATCCCAATTAACATATAAGCTATGCTCTTCATACTCAAAATTAAAAATAGAGTAACATTACTCTAACTGCATTATGCGATTAACTTCATAAACTTCGTCTATAAGCATATCACAGTTTCTTCACAGCATGGTTGTCAACGAATGCATGTGGCTCTGATACCAAACTGATTTAGTAGAAGTCCTATGAATTTGAGTTTGTAGAAAACCCAAAATAACCTTCTAAAAGTTCATTGATTTGCTCATGAATGTTTGACAAATAGGCATTAAAAATTTGTTGATTCTCAACAAATATAATTTTTTTTTAAAAAATAAAGATACTCTTTCTATGAAATTATATTAATTATCAAAACTTAAAACCCTTATATATGATGCTACAACCATATTTATAAGTTAAGCTTTTAAACCAATTAAGAGATTAAAATCACAATAAATAAAAAAACTTACTAAAATATAATATTTTTCTAAATTATAAAGATCCTAAATTTATTCTCTAGTATTTCTATTCATATATTATAACAAAAAGTTATATATAGATTTCTTAAATAAAAATTTTTATTCTAAAAATCAATCCTAATCAAAATGAGGAAATATTTAAAAAATCTCAAAAATTCTAATTAGAAATACTCATACACCAATTTCCTTTATGTTATAAAGGAGCATATCCATTTTGTGTGTGCTTTCTACTATCAGTTGAACATAGAGGAGTTATATGACCTTTTCGGATATAACATCTTATGACATGTAGTCGTATTGTGAAGGAGCCATATGGCTCTTTTGCATGTAGCATCCTACAATGTTAAGAATTATAATAAGGTGGCCAAACTTCGACCCAAATATATGTATACGTTTATCTCATTTAAGGTATCATTTAATTCATTTGTTTTTGTTTCATAACATTTCATATCATGAACGTATATGATGTCATCTTGTTCCTCAATTTTGTGCAACAATTTTATTTTTAGACTCCAAACCATAGTTAAGAAAGTTTTGAGATCCCTTTAAACTTATTGTTCCTCCCTTACTTGGTTGTATTTTGGGCTTTCTGCTATCTATTTTTCATTAGTTTCAACCCAGACTTCTTACATGTAGCTTATGATTTTTTAGGACTCATCTAGCTTCTTTTTTTTTTTAAAACAAATTTTAGGTACATAGAGATCTGCTCATTATATGAGGAGTTTGATACCATTTTGGATTGTATAGTTCAAGTGTTGATAGGATTACTTTTTCATACTTGGATTACCCACATATCCATAAGATGGTAAAGTTGCATGACTTGTTTGTTGAGAAGGTGCCTCTATACACTTTAGGAGAGGAGAAGGTGTTGTTTTCATCTTTACTGAGCTTATGTCCTCATAGGAGTGCATTCGGAGCAGCCCGAGCTCTGGATTTTGTTGGCATTAGATCAATTGAGGAAATTGAAGGCTCCAATGATCGTGGAAAGTACACCAAGGACCACCTCTACTAATTTATATATGACACCTTTCAACCTAATTTGTAAAACTAAAAAAATAAGGTTTGACCAAGCTTCACTAACTTGGATCAATAGAGGAGAATGAATGCTCCAATGATCATGGAAAGTACACTAATGAGGGTGGAAGAAATCCAACTGGCATTGTTAAAGAACAACAAATGTAGATGAAGTCTTCAAAAAGTTTCTTAACTCGTTTACTTGATTTAAAGATGATTCAATAATCATGGAGAAAGCCATAACGATTATAGAAATGCTCAATAGGCATGAAAAGGGTCCAACATCCATTGAAGAAATCTTTAGAAAATGCCTCAACTAGTCTATATAATTTTGAACATCAATAATGATAATGATAGAACTCCAATAGGCATTGAATGATGGATTTAATGGGTATTGTGAATATCCAATGATTATTAAAAAGAATCATTAGGATCTCGATGAACATAGGACAAAAATAATGATTGTGGAAGGTGGTGACGACTAGTTTTTCAAAACTAAAAATAAGTTAGCTTATCTCTACGACTAGTTTGTGGAGATTTCTTATAAATAGAGCCTCAATTGAATTGCAAAATAGTTGATAAAAAATTGTTGAAGTATTGAAAAAGGTTTATCTTTATGTGCAAATTATTTTTCGGTATTGCTTTTATTTTGGAAAGTGAAAGATTTTTGTGTGCTTTATAAGTAACTTTTGAATTAGTGAGTGTAAGCTTTCTTAAGCACTGATTATATATTTATAGCCTAGAGGTTTAGATGCTTGCTAAGGTTTATTTTTTGCAATATGATTAAGGTTGGTATTGTGCCTTTAAAAAATACTAATGAGTAGGTTGTCTCTCTTTTTCCGTCACCAAAGTAGAGAGTTGTAAAGATTTCTCTTGAGCTTGCTAAAAGAGTTCTAGACCTGCAAAAGGGGAGGTTATTCTTGAGCTTGCAAAAGGAAGGCTAAAAGCCTAAGTGATTACTTTGGAAGTAGATATAGGCACATTGTATAAATCTCTTGTGTCATCTTTTCTTTTCTACTTCACATTCTCTTAAGAGCAAAAGTGAATTTGTAGTGTATTAATTGGCTGCCAAGAATACTCAATAAACTTTTAATAATTTTCAAGTATTTTTAAAAGCACTCAATTCACTCTTTTCTTAGATTGTCATCTTTACTAAGGAACCAATATAATTATGTCCATAAGCCCCACCTTGTAAAAATAAGAAATACCTTTGTCTTATTCGATATAAAGTTACTTTTTTCTATTAGAAATGGTACTTTTAGGAAGTTAGTTCCTAACAAATTAAACTTTGCAATATTTGATTTGCATATTTTTCTAAAAGGTGCACCATAATTATATTTAGTTCATTTAATATCTTTCTAAGAAGTATGTAATAAAATATTATTTTATTCTTAATCTATTCATATAAATAGTTTTATCTCATTAAATAAAGTTGTTTAATAAAATAATTATAAAATAATTTAGAAAATATTCTCAATTTTTCTAAAGAAGTTGCACTTACTGACCTCTACTTAGTAAGAAATTTCCTCTATATTAAGAAAACTGAAGGGTTAAAAGGAAATGCAAATTTCTATCAACTTTGCATTTTTTTTGCAACTAAACACGAAAGAAATTATTATTTTTCTAAAAAAATGTACTTTCTTAGCCAACTTTCTTTAAAACAAACAACTCTCAATTGAAAAAAGAAATAGAAAATAAATTAATTTGAATAAAAAAAGAGTTTTAGAGTTTTACTAATTCATAGGATATTGAAATAATACTGTCTTTATGATTTAATTTCTCAGAGCTATTTACAAAGTCAAACTCTGTAAATTAAAAACTTGTACACATCATTTCAATATAACAAGATATATATATATATATATATATATATATATATATATATATATATATATATATATATATATATATATATATATATATTTTTTATTTTTATATGTAATGTGGATCTATA
>CATIWR010334028.1:0-44629 GCA_949677035.1 Omphalea diandra | reverse complement strand
TAAGTCAATTGAGTAGGTATTGTCTTTCCTTTCACCCTTGAAAATAACCTCATCATCCATCAAAGTGGTGACTTGGCATTCGCTAGGATCAAAGGTGACCTTATTACCCTTGTCACATAATTGACTTACACTCAACAAATTATGTTGTAAGCCACTAACTAATAAGACATTATCAATTAATGAACAACCATCCTTACCTATGGTACCAATGCCAATTACCTTACCCTTGGCATTGTTACCAAATGTGACATCTCTACCTTCTTTCTCTTTAAGTGATGTGAATAGTCTTCTATTTTCGATCATATGCTTTGAGCAACCACTATCCATATGCCAATTACTTGCATTGGTGGTAGTCACATTTCCCTACAAAATGAGAGTCAATCACCTTTTCTTTGGTACCCAAGCATACTTGGGTCCTAGGGGGTTAGTGATTGAAGGATCCTCTAACTTGAGGTGAGCCTTCCTAATAAAGCAATGTATATTGACATGTCCATATTTCATGCAATATTGGTAATGGAGATTATACTTGTTAGTCTTTCTCCTATGCATGAATTTAGGATGAGTAGGAAGCCTTATCATACCATGATCATATGAATGCATGCATGGACACATATGATGAGTAGGGTTAGAGGGTTTTCTATGAAAATGATTATGCCTTTTGTTATACATATTAGCATGATTTGCTCTTTGAGTCTTAGCTCTAGAGCCTTGGGGAGCCTTCCCTTTGCCCTTAAGCTTAGGAGGCTTAGTGTTAGGAGCACTTTTCTTCCCAATCACCTAAATGCTTGAGGTTTGAGTTTGTAAAGCTCTAACAAATTTAGTTGTATAAGATGATGAAGCTCCATTAAAACCTAGACCATACATAATTAAAGGTGGTCTTTGTGACACAATAAGAGTGTCTAAAGCCTTTTTTCCTTTGTGGAATTTGGAGATTGAGCTTCTAAGCTCAATGACTTCTCCTTTAAGAGAGTCATTCTCCTTTTTGAGTGAGGCTAAGGAAGAAGATGATGTAGATAATTTTTCAACAGATTTCTTAAGTTCTTTATTAGAAGCTCTCGATTCATTTACAAGCTCATTTATAGACTTGTACTCATCTTCTAGTTTGGAGCATTTCTTCATATAGGTTTTAACTTGTGACTTATACTTGTCACACCTCATAGTTAGAGCTCCTAAAAGCTCTTCATCAATATCATCCACCTCATAATCAGAATTGGAATGGAAAGATGTACTTACCTCTTATGAAGAGTCTCCTAGTGCCATGAAGCATATGTTGGCCTCCTCTTCTTCCTCATCTTCACTTGAGTCATCATCCCAAGTGGAGGAAAAGCTTTTCTTCTTTTCTTTGTCCCATTTCTTCTTCTTCTTTATCTTCGAACATTCATGCTTCATGTTCCCTTGTTTGCCACATTCATAGTATGTGACATCATTTGTTCTTTCTTTTGGACTTTAGGCAGATTTCTTAAAGGCTCTTCTTTCTTTTCTTCTCCTTATCAACTCCTTAGTTCTCCTTGACAGCATGGCTAGCTCTTCTCCTTCTTTATCACTATCCTCTTCACTTGAGGAGATGTCCATTTCTTTCTTTCTTGTTGAAGCTTTGAGACCCATGGTTCTATTTTCTAGTTTTTCACCTTAGCCCCTTAGCTTCTTCATTTGCTCATCTTTTTGAATAGCCAACTCATGAGTCAAGACTTTGCCAATGAGCACATCAGTTAGGACCTTTCCAATCTCTAGATTGGACACTTGAATACTGCACACCCTAGCCCCAAATTTGTCAAGTGGAAGAGTTTTAAGGATTTTAGTGTTTACCTCATAATTTGTGAGTGCTTTTCCAAACTTTTTCATATTGGTGACAATGGACAAGAGCCGGTTAGTCATTTCTGTGATGTTCTCATTGTCCTTCATCATGAAGAGTTCCCATTGGGTGACATACATCTCCAAACGGCTTGACTTCACTAGAGTTGTGTCTTCATGATAATTATCTAGAGTCTTTCATATGGCATGTGCGGTTTGACAATGTTGCACTCTCCCAATCTCTTCTTTAGAAAGTGAGCTTAGGAGAATGGACATTGTCCTCTTGTTCTTGCCATTTGACTTCCGGTGAGCTTCAACCCATTCATCTCTTGGGATTAATTCTTCATTGCCATCCACAACTCTGGTAGGAGGCTTCCATTCCTTGATTACTACGTCCCAAAGGTCCACCACATCTATGTCAAGATAGATCTCCATCCTATACTTCCAATGAGTATAGTCAGTTCCATCAAAATATGGCCTTAGGTATGAGTAGATTGCTTCTTATGCCATGATCTCGTTTCACCCAATGAAGGTTTGATTTGTGATAACCTTGCTCTGATACCACTTATTGTCCCTTGGCACTAAGAAGGGGGGGTTGAATTGGTGTATAAAAATTTAAAAGACATAAAAGAGAGGAAGAAGAATGAGTATATATGAGACAACGATTTATAGTGGTTCAGGTATAATTGACCCTACGTCCACTCCCCAATCTATCAATTGGGTATTCACTATCTCAAGGTGTTTTCAAGCTCAAACCTAACTTGTACAACTTGTGTTTTGATGGCTCACACACAATCTTACAACAATGTGTTTTTTAGGCTAACACATAACCTCACTCAAGTGTTTCACTAGACTCACATTTAAACCTTTCTTGAAGTGTTTTTACAGGCTAACACTACAACCTACAACTTGGTGTTTAATGCTCACACCTAACACTTACAATTTCGTAAAGAAAATTGAAGAAAATGAGTAGCAAAGATTAAGAGCTTTAATTTCTTGTAATAAATTTTTTAGCAACTTTATTCATGGTTGTTTGGTGGAGTATTTATACCCGAACTTCACCAAAGAGTTGTTACAGACCATAGCTCATCAAATCTTTGAGACATGTTTGACAAATTTTGCATTAAATGCTTGACAGTCTTAATTCGCGGTCGCTACTACTCATTAGCGGTCGCGAAATCCAAATTTTTGAAGGAAAATCTCGTTTATGTCTAACGGGTAGTCCACGTGGCAGCTTCTGATTAGTTCATCAAGAAAATATAGTTGTTGCTTTTTTACCTACTTTTAGAAGTCGTGGTTACGAGAATTCTTGTACAAGACGCGACAGAGGACGCGAATTCATCTACCAAAAATGTTATCTTCTTCTTCACTATTCATGGTCGCTACCAACAAGATGCCTTCGTGAAATTTGACTACCAACGGTATGCTAGAATACGTGTCATGTTGTGACTATGGACTTGCTTCCTTTTTAAGTCACTTCGAAATTCGCGGTCGCGACTAGGGCATGACACTCACCGTGATTTCGTCTGTCAATTTTGGACTCATTCATTTGGATGAATTGCAGCCGAGAATGGCTCTGCGATTTCGTCTGTCTGCTTTCTAGTAATGCTTCTTGACAAATCGCGAGCAGCGGTCGCGATTTAGAAGTCATTTTTCATACTTTTGAAATTTTGAGCTTTATCCAACTTTCAACTTTAGATAAAAACTAAAGGCTGCAAAATAACACTAATTTGAATTATTAGACATGATCAATCTCCTTTGTCAAGATCAAAAGAGGTCCAAGAGTTGGATTAACTACCCTAGTCCAACATTTTATATTTAAAAATAATACAAATTTTAAAATTTCAATTTATAATTCATAAAATCTCTCAATCTCTCATCTAAAAAAATTTCTTCAATCTCTCCTTAAAATATAAACTATTTAAAATAAAAACTTTAAAAAATATTTAAAAATTAATTTTATGAGCTCGATTAAGATTATACTTTTATTTTGTATTCAATTTAATCATTTTCTTGCTTAGTTAAATTTATTATATGTACTTTTACATAAACAAATTTAATTTTATATTTAATCTATATAAATTTTAAAAGGTAAATTTTATAATTCATAAAATCTCTCAATATCTCATCTAAAAATTTTATTTCTCTTAATCTCTCCTCAAAAAATTAAATATTTATATTTTAAATAATAAATTATTTAATATCATTTAAAATAAAAATTTTAAGAAATATTTAAAAACTAATTACATGAGCTTACTTAAAATGATACTTTTATTTTTTTTATTCAATGTAATCTCATTTTTATTTAATTAAGTTTATTATATACTTTTATATGATAATTTTGTATTTAAATTTAAAATTTTAAAAATTTTTGAAATTTAAATTTATAATTTTTAAATCTCTCAATCTCTCATTGAGAAAATTTCTTTCAATCTCTCATAAAAAATTAATTTATATATTTTAAATAATAAATTATTTAATCATTTAAAATAAAACTTCTTTGAAATATTTAAAAAAATTAATTACATGATATGAACCTAAACATTTTCAAAAAATTTATACTTCATTTATTAGTTTATTATTTAAATATATAAAATAAAATTTTTTAATTAAAAACTTGTTATTAATGTAAATTAATTATTTATCAACTAAAATAAAAATAAAATTTTAATATTTTTGTGAAAGTTTATTTAAATTGAGTAAAAATATAAACATTATTTTAGTAAAATTTAAACAAATTTGTTAGTCTAATTGAACTAATTGAAAAAATATAAGGATGAATAGAGTCTAAATATATACTTTATAAAATTCTAATTTTGACTTAGGGTACAATTAAAAAAATTTAATTCATCAAATAAGGGTGTAATTAACTCAATTAAAAACTTTAGATACAATTGAAAATTCATGAAAATGTTTGAGTATTTTGAGTCATTGAACCTAAAAATTTTAATTATAACAATGAACATTCAAGATAAATTATGATATAAACTGTTTTATCATAATATTTTGTCACAATATATTGGTGTCAAATCTTTATTACCCTCCAAATTAGATATGAGAAATAATATTATCATAATAATATTTTGTAACTGTGTTAAATAATTTTATAAAACTGACAAAATTATTTTGTCACAATAAATAACTTTTATTCTTACTAAACAATTTGTTATTATAAATAAGAAATTATAATTTAGGCCCATGAAAAATACAGTAAAACTAGTAAATTTATTAAAAATATAAAAATTAAAATGTTAAAAAATACAAAATAAAATAAATTTGAATGTGGATTTAATTAAATAATTTAAATATTTTTTAAAATAAATTTAATTTTTATTTTAATTATTCTATTTTACATATATAGTACTACAATTTATTTTTTTTATTGTATCGGGTCAATTACGTCAGGTCATAGGTTGACCCATTTGGGTTAGTTTTGACTCGACCCATCGAATTGACCCTTACCCGACCCAACACTAAAATTTTTGGGTCATTTCGAGTTTACTCTGGGTCAAGGTTGGGTTCGAGTCATATTTTTCGGGCGGGTTCGGATCAGGTTTTTTGGGTCAAATCAAAAACTACCACCTTTAGGTGAAAGGTAAGGCAATACCTATATAATCAACTTAAATGATTTAGCTAACCAATCTTTCAAGTGTCTTATGTCCATTAACAATGAATCATGGCTTTGACATAGAAGACTTAGACATGCAAGCATGTAACTTCTCCAAAATCTCTCAAAAGGAGAACTAGTGGAAGGTCTTCGAAAACTAAAGTTCATCAAGAACAAGACATGTGGACCTTGTCAAATGCAGAAACAACATCAAGCATCCTTCAAGCATAAAAATGTTATGAGTACTTCTAAATCACTTCAACTCATCCATATGGACTTGGTTCGACCTATTAGAAATGCTAGCTTGGGTGGTAAGCAGTTGTTTTTATTGATGATTACTTAAGGTTTTCGTGGGTTAGTTTCTTAACTTATAAGAGTGACGTTTTTTTTATATATTTAAAAGTTTTGCAAAAGTGTTCAAAACCAAAAGGTTCATTTCGAATATTAGAAGTGACCATAGAAAGGAATTTCAAAATGAGCATTTTGAAAACTATTGTTTAGTATTTCACATAATTTTTCAGCTCTTAGAACACCAAAACAAAATAGCGTCATGGAGAGAAAAATAGAACATTAATGGTGGTGGTTAGAACTATGCTTAATAAGCATTCTCTTCCAAATCACTTTTGGGTTGAAGCCATTAACAGTTCTTCCTACATTGTAAATAGAGTTTTCTGAAGATCTATTTTAAACAAAATTTCTTATGAGTTACGAAATGAAAGAAAGCCTAAGCTTTCATACCTTAGAGTATTTGGATGCAAATGCTATATTTTAAATACTAAGGGCAATCTTGTGAAATTTGCCTCAAAAACTAATAAAGGCATTTTCTTAGGCTACTCCACTAGTAGCAAAGCCTATAAAGTCTTTAACAAAAAGTCTATAACGGTTGAAGAGTTTATGAATATTGTGTTTGTTAAGCTTAGTAAACTTGATCTTATGAAAGGTTCTTTTGTTGATGATCTTGTAGGTGAATTTGAGAAGCTAGAGATCAATTCAACTCCAAAGGAAAGTGAAATAAAAGTTAAAGAGAAAGAATCACCACAAGAATTGGATGTACTTTAAGAACTATCTAGGGAGCTCATCATTGGATAGACCTTAAAAGGTGTAAGTACTAGATCTCAACTTAATACCTTAGATAATAATCTTGCCTTTGTTTCTCAAATTGAAACAAAATCAATTCATGAGGCTCTTGATGATGATTGTTGGGTGATTGTTATGCAAGAGGAGTTTAACCAATTCAAGAGAAGCAAGGTCTAGGAGCTTATTCCAAAATACAAAGAGCACCCAATTATAGGATGCAAATGGGTGTATAAGAACAAGTTAGATGAACAAGGGTCCATCATTAGGAAAAAAAAAAAGATAAATTGGATGCTAAGAGATATAACCAAGAGGAAGGCATTGATTATGATGAAACCTTTACCCCTATTACAAGGTTAGAGGCAATTAGAATTCTACTTGCATATGCATGTCATAGGAATTTCAAGCTTTTTCAAAAAGATGTCAAAGTGCATTCTTAAATGGTTTTATCGAGGAGGAAGTTTATGTTGAACAACCTCTTGGTTTTGAGTCTCATGCTTTACCAAATCATATTTCAAATTGACTAAGGCCTTGTATGGATTAAAACAAGCTCCGAAAGCTTAGTACGAAAGGATTAGTTCATTTCTTTAAAAAATAATTTTGAAAAAGACAAGATTGATACTATTTTGTTTATGAAAAGGTATAACTAGGATACATTCATATCCAAATTTATGTTGATAACATTATATTTGGTGCTACTAATAAATATCTTTATGAAAATTTTGTAAGTATATGACTAAGGAATCTAAAATGAATATAATTAGAGAGCTTAAATTTTTTTTCTTGGTCTATAAATCAAAAATGCAAAGAGGGCATCTTCATCAATCAATCCAAGTACACAAAGGAGCTACTCAAGAAATTTGGGATGGATGGATGCAAGATAGCCAAGACACTAATGAGTTCATCAATTAAGCTTGACAAAGATGAATTGGGTAAGCCTATAGATGAGAAGAAATATGATGAATGATTGGTTCTCTTCTTTATCTTATCGCTTCTAGACTCGATATTATATATAGTGTATGTTTGTGCGCAAGGTTTTAATCATGTCCAAAAGAATCTCATTGCATGTAATCAAAAAAATTTTGAAATGCTTACATGGCATATTGCATTTAGGTTTATGGTATCCAAGAAACTCATTTTTTAGCCTTCTTGGATATTTGGATATGGATTATATTGATAGTCTTCTTGATAGAAAGAGCTCTCTTATAACTTGCCAATTTATTGGTGAATGTTTTATTTCTTAGTTTGTTAAGAAGCAAGTTTCGATTTCCTTATCCATTATCGAAGTAGAATATATAGCGACGGGTTGTTATTACACTCAAGCCCTTTAGATGAAACAATAACTCAAGGACTATGGCAAGGATGTTGGTTACATTCCCATCAAAAGTACAACACATGTGAAATCAATATTTTTAAAAATCTCATCATACACTCAAAAAGCAAACATATAGATATTAGGCATCATTTCTTAATAGACCATGTGTAAAATGGTAACATGGTATTAGAATTTATTAACACTAACAACTAATTATTTGATATTTTCACTAAACCTCTTAATGAAGAGAGGATGAATTTCGCTAAAAGGGAACTAAGGATGCTAAATGAAAGCTCTCTAAGGTGAAAAAGGTCTCACTTGTTTGAATTTCATATTTATTGTTTAATAAGTGATATCTTTAGTATGCATATGATGATATTTTATTACTTGGATGTGATGTTTTTATTATAAGATGAATTAATTCAACTTGCAATTGAGTTTTTTCATGTTCAATGCTTGAATTAATGATCTAAATATTAATTTGATCACTTAGTATATGGGCCATTTAAGAAAATTTCAATTTTGAGCTTGTTTTTTAAACTAATGTGTAAATCGTGACTAATAACTCTTTTTACATTCAAGAGTTACAAGCCACTTTGTATTTTAAAAAGTTTCAAATTTCGCATTTGCAATATTCTTTTCGCCACCACAAAATTTGAAAATTTTTAAAATTCAATCATTTTCAATGCATCTTTTCGAGGTCAAACTATCTATTACTCATCAAATTTGTATTTCTCAATCACGAATTACAAAAACTATTGGGTAATAGCACCTGCACCTTAAATGACTCTTTTCTTGCATTTAATGCAATTTTAGCCATTTTTCACACTCCGCTACCTATTTACATCATGTATAAGCCCTCTCATCCACTATTCTCACTTTCCCTTTCTCATTTCCTCTCAATTCATTTTCTTTTTCTTAAATTATCTTCTTATACTCCTTTTTTCCCTTTTAACAACATTCTCTCTACTCTTTCATAGCTCCAAAATAGAAACCACGAAAAGGCTTTAATAAGGACAAAGCCCGAATCATTTGTTCTTCTTCTCTTTATAAAAAACCTCCATTACATCTCATGAAGGGAGTAACTCTAAAAGAGAAGGAACATTTTGAGATGAAAAAAATAAGACCATTCTTCCCAACAAGATTCCCTTAACATTTGCTCTTAAAAGGAGATCAAGGCATACCTCTCCAACCTTAGATGGGAAGACTTCATCCTTAGAGATTAACCGGGGTATGACGAAACAACTAGAGAGTTCCTTACCATCATGGAGATAAGCAAAGACCACACAATAGCAACAAATTCATATGCCTTATTATTTAAATGTTTTGGCAAACCTTTCTTCATTACCTACCCTTCTCTTTCTTACTTTTTAATTTTCAAATTGATAATGATATCCTATGAAACCTTAGCCAAATTTCATGTCAACTTTAATGAGTTTTGGCGTAGGATTTCAATTAAAACCTACCATAGCTCCAAAACTTCCCTAGACAAAAATATAAACACCTTCATCTTTTATTTGTTTTACCATATAGTCACCTTTTCCATCAATACCTATAGTGATGACAATGAAAATGTATCCTAAAAAGACATTTTCTTGCTTTATTGCCTAATTAAGAGACAACCCATTCAAAGTGTGCATTTTTTATTTATCAATTGGCTCACTTAAGCAAGTCCAAACATGCATAAATTTTGCTCTCCTCTTGTATCACAACCATTTATGGGCATGTAGGAGCATTAACCCTAGAAAATGAGAAATTTTTCAAAAACACCTGTCATCCTAATACAAATGACCTTAATGTAAACTAACTTCTAAATGCCAAAAACAATTAGGCCTCACACTTATAAATAATTGCTTAGGGTATAGGGAGTGAGACTTCAACAAGCTTTTTAATAACACAAGAGGAGAAGACTTGTACTTGAAGAAAAGGGCCCAAAAGTACAACAAAGAGAATAAGAAGTTTAGACTCTTTCTCAACCTTCTACTCCTCTCATCTTTTTTTCCACTATTAACAAGATACTTGACAAGCTTTTACGAGTTGTTAATAAAAAATTCAAGCTTCTCACTCATCTTCATAGTGATATAGTGGATTTTCAAAAGAAGATGAAGATTAATTTTGTTATCTTCTTAAATTTGAGGAGGAAGATATTGAAAAAGAAGAAAAAGAAGAAAACCTAGAACAATAAGAAGATGGTGATGATTCCTTCCCTACCTTCTACTTTTTTTTCATTTTCATTTCTATTGTTAATGTTCACTTTCATTTTCTTTTATGTTTCTTTTATGATTTACTATTTTTATATTGAAAGGCCCAAACTTGTAATCAAACATGTGTATGGGTGTTTACTTTTAATAGACATCTCTTTTACCTTTATGTTTCTCTATATTGCTTTCTTATTCTTATCCATGATTATTGTCTTTTTATTTGACTGCCATTTTGGTTGATTGATGTACAATCCCTCTCACATGTTCTTCCTTATCCCTTCTCTTTTTGATCTTGACAAAAAGGGATAAAAATTGGTTAATCATATGTAAAATACATGATAATACATTGGACTAATTAAGACAACTAAAAGGGCGTATTTAATTAAGGGAAAGTGTGTTTAAAACTCTAAAATCTGATGCCTTAGTATTACTCATGTATTTGTAAGCCTAAGGAACTAAAATTTATAACTTTATTATGACTTCCATATAGTTAGATTATGCAAGGATATGCATGTTAGAGATTATATTCATTGTAAATTCAATATAAATTATCAAAATAAAAAAGGGAGAGATTGTTAGACTAGGCTGGTCAAATCTCTATTTTGATCTTGATAATATAGATTGATTGAAAGGTTCTAATGTATGTGTTAAGCATTGTTATTATATAAAATAAGATAGGAATTAAGTGGACAGTTGAATGTAAGTGAATCGTGGTCACGATCATGATTAGGTGGTTGTGATCGCGATTAAGTGTTGAATTAAGTGGCATTTGATCATTATTATCTTTAATCCCGACCACCTAATAGTGATCGAGACTTTTACAAAAAGCATAAGGTTCCAATGGCTAGTTCTATAGAACCAATGATTAAAGGTCATATGTCACAAACCATTAGACACATTTGAAGATCTCCATCACAAAAGAGTAACTCTCAACACAAAAAACATATCATAATTGCCATTATATGATCTTAACTACAAAATTTATCTAATAAACATTCAATGCATAATTATCTACCAAATATTAGAGATTTACATGTTATTTCCTTTGTAATTTGTGGTTTAAACCTATAAATCTCCGCCAAATGGCCTTGAATATAAGAGAACTAACATTTATTATGCCCAAACCCTTGAAATTTGGTTTCTCAACTCTCTCTCTTAATTACTTATGCATTTTGTTAGTCAAGAATATTCATTACTTGTAAACGATTAAGTGTGAACCTTAAACACGTGGTTTTAGGTTTAAAGTAAGTCTTAGGAGTGTAAATTGTAAGGTTGTGTGTTAAACACAAGTGTAATTAAGGTTGTGTGTAAACCAAAACTCTAAGTTTGATATGAGCTTGTGAAACATAAAGAGAGATAGTGAAATACCCAATTGGTAAATTAGGGAGTGGATGTAAAGTTGGTTAATTCCTGTTGAACCACTATAAACTCTTATATGTTGATCTTTCTTTCCTTTTCCTTAATCTTTTAATTACTTATCTTCCCACCAAAATTTAAAAATTTCACCAATTAAACTCCCCTTCTTGGGGCACAATGGCCAACACAACTTACAACTAGGTTTATGCCATGAGGCTGCTAACTATGCTAGCTAGAATGTATCCCCTAGGTATTGTGATTAGCTAGTGATGCAAGCCAAGGAAGCATTAAGAAAGATGAGAACCTCAAATACAAAGGAACAATGATAAGAGCACACTTAAAGAAGTTTAAAGAAGGTTTAGGAGTGTTTATGCAAGAAGTCAAGCATGTAATGGAGAAAGCAAGCCATCAAGCAAATAAAGCATTTAGTGTATCTTCTTCACAAGGGTAAAATGGTCATTTATACACCTTAATTTCATTTATGGACCTTTAAGAAGAAATCTATAACCAAACTCTTCATTTAGAATAGTTTGCACAAAAAATGATCTAGAAAATTATATAAGGTTCTAAAAAGTTCCATGGAGATTTTATAATGTTCCAAGATGATTCTAAGAAACTTCAAAGCAACCAAGGTGGCAGCCAAATAAGGGTTAACATATCAAAGGTCTAAGGTATGCTTAGTTGTTAAAGATCTTCTCTTCCTTTGCTCATTAGTCGAATGCTTCTTCCCATTTAGATTAGGATTTTAATTATTTCATGATTAGGATCATTAGATAATGCTTTAGGAAGATTATTTCTCTTCTTGACCAAATATTATAATGGTTTATTCCTAATTAGTTTCTTTTAAGTTTCTCTGATAGGATTAGTCTTTTATTCCTATAGTTTAAGCAATTTAATGCTTATAAATAGAGTACCCAAAACCATGTGTGGATCAATGATTCATCAATCAAATTCTAATTTTTATTAGAAATTCTTTTTTTTGGTTTTTAAAAGTACTTAAGTGAATTTATCAAGTGAAGGCTTGGTATATTCAAACATGCTTTAATTTTAAACTTAAAAATTGATTTAGTTATTATTAGGTTTGGCATTAAACAACCTTTAATTCTTTGTAATTAAGGTTCCAACATATGGGTTATTTAGGGGTCTTATTGGGGTTTAAAGTTTCTTTGCTTGATTAGTTGAATGATCTTAGGCATTAGTTTCAAGATTGCATATAAGTTTGGGTCAAATTACCCCATATTTGTATCATTTGGTATTAGAGTTTTGGCTCGATCAATCAAGCACGTATCCTTTATTTTCTTTGTGGTTTGTATGAAGTTCTTTCTCTTTCATTAAATTTCATTGTGTGCATGTTCTTCTCCTTTTTAATTCATTTCTTTGCGTTTGTTCCTTTTCAATTCATTTCTAGTGTTCTTCTTCCTCAAATCATTTTCTTCTACTTATCCTACTAATTCATTTATTTTCTTATTAAGGTTGTGTTTTAGCATTTTTAATAAAAAAAAGAGTCAAAAAAGAAAGAAAAGAAAGGGTGATTTGCAATTGGCTATTGCAAAAAGAAAAGTTATTATTTGTGTTTGTTTGCAAAGTAATTCAGCCTAGCATGATTCAATTAATTATTTTGTAATCAAATTAAGTTCTTTGCTAGTTTCAAATCCAACATTTTAAGGGGTTTGCATTTATAGTAGCTAAGTAGTTGTTCTTAGTTTTCTTCCTTTCGTTTCATTTTTGGTTGTTTTCTTTGATTCCAAAAGTCATATTTAAATTTAGTTTTGCTTTGTTTGAGTTATGATTAAGCTTGATTTTTTTATCATAATAACTTGAGTTCCATAAGAACTAAAAGAAAATAATTTTAGTGGTAAAAGGTACGAATGGTGAGCCCATAAAAGGGTAAAAGCTTATTGAGTGAAACATAAGAGTAAGTGCCATCTTTTGAGTGCAAACACATGAAGGAATGATTTGTGAAGTTTCTTTTGGTTTCTTGTTTATTTGTTTCTAACAATGACAAATTCAAAAAAGATTAAGCAAGATCTTGAATGGAAGTGCTTTATAAGGGCATTGCAAGAAAAGATCATCAACTATTCAATAGCCATTGAAAGGTCCAAGAAAGGATGGAAATTGTATAAAGGAGCCAAACTACTAATAACACCCGTCAAACAATATATAACAAGCTAGAAGGGGAAGGTGGCAAGAGGAGGATGACAAATCAATAGATGAAAACTCCCTAGGATGTAAAAAAACAAGACAATAACCTTAGAAGCATCAAGATGAAGATCTCAACTTTTCATGGAAAGAGTGATCCTAAGGCCTATCTTGCATGGGAAAAGAATGTGGATTTCATTTTTAAATGCCATAACTATTTCAAAGAGAAGAAGGTAAAACTTGTTGTTATTGAATTTATGGGCAATTTGCACCTATAGTTATTAAACTATAATTTGAATTCTATAATGGTCATATAACTTATTTTTCATCATCAAAGCTACTAAACTAATATAAGTATTTTAGAATGATTTTTTATGAATTTTTCAATAGATAAAATTTCAATTGCCTCTCTAAATTTTTTATAAAAAGGTGCATGCTAGTCCAAATTAATTTGTTTAGTTAATTTAACTCCCTGTTTTATTATTTAAAGGCTATTTAAGGAAAAAAATGAAAAATTCATATTTTACATATATAAATTTCTTAAAAGAAAATAAAAATAATGAAAAATAAACTTAACAATATCTTTTGATCCTTAATCCCAGCTCATATCTTCTCTAATTAATTATTTTATTATCTTGAAATCTTTTTTATTTTGTCTTCTCAAATTTAATTTTTGCCTTACATTTATATTTAATTTAGTATTTTTTAATACTTTTTTTTTTTTTGAAAAGAGAGAATTCATTATTTTTTTATTTAAAGTAAAACTAATTTTAATTTCACATGTCAAAATAAAACATATGTTACAAATAATCTTTATGTATATATATAATAAATTATTTTAAAAAATATTTCCATCATGAAAATATTTTCTTAATCTTAATTCTAATTTTAGACTTACTATTTGAAGAAATTAATTATTTAAATAAATTAGGTCAATGTAAAAATTGTGTTTTTTAAATAAGTGTGAGTGCAACACAAAAATAATATATAATTTTATTATTAGAGAAATACATTCAAGAAAATTATTTCTAAAATAAATCAGCTATTTAATAAAACAGTTTATTAAAACTTAATTTGAAAAATATAAGAGACTAAATCCTAATATGAGAAAATTATTTAAAATTTCAAAGTTTGTATTATTAATATTTATAATAATATCTATCTATTTGAGGAAAATGTTTTATTTTTTAAGTTATTTCTATATTTTGTGCATAAATTCATTTGTATAAAATAAGAAAATTTACTTTTAATTATTAAATAAATTTCAAATCTTAAGATATGGTTAAATTAAGTAAAAATATTAATTTGGACAAATATGTAATTTTTCAAAAATGTTTAAGGGGTCAATTGAACTTTTACTTATTAAAAACCATTTTGAAATACTTATAATAGTTTGAGAATTTTCAAGATAAAAAAATTAGTTATATGACTATCATAAAATTCAAGTTATAGTTTGATTATTATAGTTGCAAATTACCCTAAATTTGTAGATTATGATGTAATCTGGTGGGACCAATTGGTGGCATCTAAAAGATATTATGGTTATTATAAAGATTTACATAATCATCTTCAAAGGCTTGTGCAACTTTTGAAAAGCATGGAGTATTACCAAAAGATGAAGATGACGCTAATCCAAGCTATCATTGTGAAGGATTAAGAATAAACAATGGCTCATTTCTTAAGTGGTCTTAATAAAATATTACTGACATTATTGAATTGCAGCCTTATATTTAACTTGAAGATATGTACCATATGGCTCTGAAAGTGGAAAGATATGTAACACCCATGTTCATTTATTAAGCATGACATTTATGTCCAAGTATTCATATGTATACAGGTTATTATATCATTCATACACAACTAAATAGGCCTTTAATGTACATATATGCTAACCCATTTAATGTTGGTAACCATAAGTCGATACCTATCTATGTATATGTACATGAAACAAGGGGAGAGAAAGAGTTGGAATTCAACGGACAACCTATGCTCCATGTGTCTATATGCAAAATTTTATGCTCTAACGTACCCAAACCTTATGTTTAGCATTTGAAAAACATACATGCGATTTGGTGATTCACAATTGAATGAATAAAAATAATAATCAGATTCTTATGGCACAACCAATAATCAAATATCATTAGGATGGATTACGAGTATAAAAATTGATGATGCAAGTGTAGATACAATAGATTGATTTTATTGTGACCTTGTAAGGAAAACACTGCTCCTAGGAATTCATGTGATTCAAGTGACATTTGATTTTGTTGGCCAACATATAACATGTGATTCATTTCATCGATAAAATATGCCATAATAAGGCATATTGATCCATTTTCCAAGTTTTTTTTGTAAGTATTTGACAAGTCGATCATAACATCCTTTTTAGTTCTATATGCAAAAGTTCATTAGCAATGGTATACTAAGTAATCATTAAGATAATATAAGTCTCTCTTAACTTGTATTCGCATATAAAATGTCACAATTCAATCACATATACACATAACGTAATACAACATATCATAAAATCATCATACATACATATTAGAATCCAATTTTGCTTACCTTTGATGGAACCAACCTCTATGGTAAGTTTGAACCTCTCTCTTGGGATTTCTCAATGTGATGAAATCCTAACATTTGATGCATATATCATTAAAAAATGTTAAAATAAGTTTGGATGCATGGTATGCAACTATGGTTCTGTTTTATGCAAGTAGGTCAAGTATGTAAGTTTATTATTCTTATATGGTAGCCTGACCTTTCTACACTCTTACAGTAATAACTCTAAATATATATGTGTGTGTGTGTGTGTGTATAATGAGTTGATTCTTTTTTCTACATAAACTAGATACATAATGATACTACATAGTGCAAAGTCAAGTCAATATAAGGCCTATGGAAAATGTGGTAAATTTTTGAATTTTGCCCTATTTTAATGTAATTTTAATTTGAGTAGGTCTTACATTCCTAGCCATATATCAAACTATACAAATCTAATTGCAAAACTGATTTACCAAAAGATACAAAACACATAGAGGAACATTTCTCATGTTTTACACATTGTCGAATTCAGTCTATAAGGTCACCAAAATAAATGGTTAATCTCAGCGTGAGTAGGTTTTCAATATGTTAAGAATCAGTCATGATGAAGGAGTAATATTCATCAACCATGATAAATTTGGCAAAACTATTTTACAAGAATACGAGACATAAATCTATAACTTTTATGCTTTACACATCGCTAAATTCCAAATTATATGTCATCAAATTCTTAGAAAACAAAATTAAGAGATAAAACAAGTTTCATCAAGTTCAATATCAGTCACAATAAAAAAGGTATATCTCTTTCCACACAACAAATTAGGAAAAGTCATTTAATATGTATTTAGAGGGTATATATGACTATACATTTTTTTGCACTTTGTCTAAATCAACACATAAGATCATCAAAATGTTTAAAAATAACTAGACTAAGGAGATGTTGATAGGTTATGAACAAACCCTAATGAAGGAGCCATAGTTCTTCACACACACTAAATTATGCAAAACTGATTTACATACATTTAAATGAGGCATAAACCTACAAGTTTCATGTTTTACACTTTCCATAATTCCTTTTCTAGTGTTATGAAATTGTAGGTGTAACAATCAGCTCTAATAATAAAACCAACACAATCAGCTCTTATTTCTTTTGAGTTTCAATATCTATACATGTGCTCTACCTCAAATTACTCCATAATTCTTCCTAATCATGCATGTTTAACATGTTATAAGGGAAGAATTTCATATGGGAAGAAGATAAAATCACTTACCTCTTTTGCTAAAACTAGAAAAGCTTAGGGCTATTTCTTAGGTAGCTTACTTACTTTTCCTCTTCTTCTTTTTCCTTCCTTCTTTTCTTCCTTAGCTCTTTTTTTTTTTACTACCCCTCACATTTTTGCCTCTCTAAAATGATCCTAAAAGAAGAGAAATTTAATTTGTATATCTACTCTAATAGGACAAAATCATGATGGCTCACTATCATTGGTTGGAAGTTTAATTTTCTGCTTTTAGTTCCTCTTCTTCATTCCTTCATCACCTCCATTCATCTCCTAATCACTATATGCTTCTTATACTTTTAAATAAGCTTTAAAACACCATCATTTATGATATTATAATGCCTACAACATGTGATAATTGACCATGTAACGAAGCAAGCCTCACATCTATGCTCAAGTGCCCTAAATGCAATGGTATAAGTGTCATCATCTTGCTTATCAAATTCATATAACTAACCGATCGTTTATCTAATGCATATGTTCATGTGGGATTGCAAATCATTTATGAAATGAATATATTCATGTGAGGATGCTAATGAATGAGGATAGGGATGTTATAAGACAACTTAAAGTGAGGAATTTTAAGCCTAACTTCTCTTCCATAATATGTAATTGGAGCAAGAATTGGAGAGGAGGTCTAAGCCTAAAATTGAATACACCAAAAGAGATAAGGAAGGAGGAAATTCTAAGCCAACTAAACCATTTAAGCCAAAGACAAGCTCCATTAAGTACTATATGTGCAACGGATGAGGTCATATGCAAAAGGATTGTCCAAACAAAAAGGCTATGATCATTATGAATGACGAGATTAATAGTGAAGATGAAGCTTTAAAAGATGAGATGCCCCCTTTAGTAGATATAAGTGATGAAGAAGATGATCTTAATGAGGTGGATTATAAAGAGTTCATAGTTGTAAGAACACTAAGTGTATAAATAAAGGACAAAGAATAGAAAAGAGAAAACATCTTCCATACAAGGTGTTGCATTTAAGGCAAGGCATACTATCTAATCATTAATAGTGAGAGCTTGCACGAATGCGACTAGCACTTTATTGGTTGAAAAGCTTAACTTGCCTACTTTGAAGCATCCAAAACCTTATAATTTGCAATAGTTAATTGATTGTGGGAGGATTAAAGTCACTAAACAAGTGCTTGTTTTTTTTTTTATTGGAAAATATGTAAATGAGATTTTGTATGATACGATGCCAATGCAAGCTAGTTATGATTTTTTAGGGCATCCATGGCAATTTGATAGGAGGGCTAAACATGATGGCCTTACAAATAAGCATGAGTTTGATATGAATGAGAAACATATCATGCTTTCTCCTTTATCTCCTAAAGAAGTGTATGAAGATAAAAAAAATAATGAGAGAGAAAGAATGTGTGCATATGAGAGAAAAATAATAATTAGGCAATAAAAGAAGATTTATGAAAAAACCAAGGAAATGCATAAGATAAGAAATGAAAAAGGAGAGTTTAGAGAGGATGCACAAAAGAAAAGAAAGGTGCATGCATAAAGAGAGCTTAAGAAAAATAAAAGCTTTTATGCAAAGGAGATTAAAGTGAGAAAAGCCTATATTTCCTAAATACCCATGATTATGCTTTTATAATAGAAGACATACTTTACTACTAACAATTTATATAATTCTTTGCCTAGTATTTTTGTGTCTCTTTTGAAGGATTATGAACACTTATTCCCTAATGAAGTACCAAGAGGACTGCCACCATTGTGAGAAATAGAACACCAAATTGACTTCATCTAGGTTCACAAATTCCAAATAAGCCACCATATAGAAGCAATCTTAAGGAGTCAAAGGAACTTCAAATGCATATGGATGAGCTTTTAGATATGAGACTAATTTGATAGAGCATGAGTCCATGTGTTGTGCTAGTTTTGCTTATACCTAAGAGGAAGAGGACTTGGAGAATGCGTGTAGACTATCGTGTTGTCAATAAAATCATCGAAAAGTATAAACATCCTATTCCAAGGCTAGTTGGCATCTTAGATGAATTATATGGTACATACATGTTTTCTAAAATTGATCTTAAGAGTAAATATCATCAAATTAGGATGAAAGAAAGGATGAGTGAAAAATAAAATTTAAAACAAAATATAGTTTATATGAATGGTTAGTTATGCCACTTGGGTTAACTAATGCACCTAGCACTTTTATGAGACTAATGAACCATATTTTGCATGCCTATCTAGGTAAGTTTGTAGTTATTTATTTTGATGACATTCTTGTGTATAACAAATCATTAAAAGACCATTTAAAATATGTTAGATTAGTTTTTAATGTTTTCCAAAATGAAATATGATTTGCAAACCTTAAAAAAATGTTTGTTTTATATAAGTAAAATTATTTTCTTAGGATTTATGGTAAGTGCCCAAGGAATTGAAGTAATCAATGAGTGGCCTACATCAAAAATCAATTGGACATGTATAATCCTTTCATGGCTTTGCAAGCTTCTATAGGCAATTTGTTCATGATTTTAACACTGTAGTTGCACCATTAACCAAAGAGATAAAAAAAAAAAGTGTTAGGTTTAAATAAGGTGATGCACAAGAAAAGGCATTTAATTTGCTTAAAGATAAGTTAATTTTTACACCTTTGTTATCTTTTCCATGTGATGCTTCAAGTTTAAGAACTAGCATTGTTCTTATGCGAGAATGAAGGCTAATCACTTATTTTATAGAAAAGCTTAATGTAGCTGCCTTGAAGTATCCAACTTATGATAAAGAGATGTATGCCTTGGTGAGAGTATTACAAACTTAGCAATACTACCTATGGCTTAAGGAGTTTATGATCCACACTGACTATGAATGTTTGAAGTACCTAAAGGGATAAAGAAAAAACTTAATAAGTGACATGCAAAGTGGAGTGAGTTCATTAAATCCTTTTCTTATGTCATAAGGTATAAATAAGGTGAGGAAAATATTATAAACAATGATTTATCAAGGAGATATATGCTACTCTTAATGGTAAATTATTGGGTTTTGAGTATATTGAAGAATTGTTTATAAACGACCATGACTCTAACAATTTTTATATTGCATATGAAAAATACTATAGGCATAATGGATTTTTATTTAAAGATAAATGTTTTTGTGTGTATGAGTAGCATCAGTGAATTATTGGTAAGAGAAGCATATAAAGGAGGTTTAATGGGACACTTTGGTGTATAAAAGACTTTAGATATTTTGCATAAACACTTTTATTAGCCCAACATGCGAATTGATGTGCAAAAGATTTGTGATAAGTGTATTACATGTAAAAAAGCTAAGTTTAAATCAAAATTTCATAGATTGTATATGCCACTACCTACTCCTAGCATGCCTTTGGTTGGCGTTGGCCCCAGGCACCAAGAAGGGAGGGTTGAATTGGTGTATAAAAATTAAAACAAGAAAGGGAGAAGAGAAATGAGTAGAGAAGAAACACAAGATTTATAGTGGTTCAGGTATAAATGACCCTATGTCCACCCCCCAATTCTTAGAAATTGGGTGTTCCACTATCTTTCAAAGGTGTTTTCAAGCTTACACCAAACTTTTACACTTGTGTTTTGAAGGCTCACACAATAACCTTTACACTTGTGTTTTTATAGGCTCACACAACAACCTCTCTTAGTGTTTTGACAAGCTCACACTCCAACCTATGCAAATGGTGTTTATGCTCACACCAAAGAAAGTCTAAAAGAATAAAAAAGATTGAGTAGCAAAGTTGCAAGAGTTTGGTTACAAAGTTATCAATTCTCTTGCATTTACATCTGTTTGGTGAGGTATTTATAGCCTCTACCTACCAAAGAGACATTGTAATAAAACTGGTATAAAATCTTCAAAGTGTGCTAGACAGATTTTTGCATTAAATGCTTGATAGTCTCAATTTGTAGTCACTACGACTCTTTAGCGATCATGAAATCCAAATTCCATACGAAAAACCCTATTTATGTCTAACCACTAGTCCACGTGGCAGCTTCTCATTAGTTCATCAAGAAAATATAGTCGTTGCCTTTCACCTGTACTCAAAAGTAGCGGTCGTGATTTTTCTTGTAAAGGTCGTGACTAAAGATGCGAATTCATTTGCCAAAAGTGTTCATCTTCTTCTTTTGGATTCGCGGTCACTACCAACAAGTTCCCATCATGATTTTTATCTTCCAACGGTTACCTGGGACACTTGTCAAACTGTGGTTGTGGACTTGATTCCCTATTGAGTTACTTCGAAATTTGCGGTCGCGATTAAGGCATGACTCACACCGCGAATTCGTATGTGACTTTCGCTTTCCTTTCTTTGAATTGGTCATGGCAGAGAAGTTTCTCGCGAATACATCTATCCATTTTGTCAATCTGCCTTAGTCTAGTTTGTGATCGCGATTTATCAAGTTACGATGGCAAATTAGGAGGCACTAGCTTACTTTGGAGATTTTTTTTTAACTCCATCAAACTTCCAAAGTAAAGACTAACTAAAAACTATAATACAATACTCAATTTGAAACATTAGAATTGTTCAATCCTTTTTGTCAATATCAAAAGAGATCCAAGACTTAGGGTTAACCACCCTAGTCCAACAATCTCCTCCTTTTTTATTTTGACAACATAGATTGATCCTAAGTGAAAAATAATATAAAAATGTGAAGTTGGGGTATAACATGAATGAATGCTTAAGATCAAACTTCTAAGTTTGGCATTCAATCAATCAAAGTGAAATTTATAAAAAGCTAAGTATGATGCTCCCCCTTAACATATGTTATAATTTTCAAGTTGAAATTCCCCTTTTAAACTAAAATACTTACTATCTCTCCCCCTTTGGCAAGATCAAAAAGAGAGTGTAAGAGAGAAATGAGAAACAATTATAAGCATACATAAAGAGTAAAAGAAGAATACTTTTATAAAGGTAAAAGGCATCAATCACATAAGACAATGTATTGCAAGGAAATAACTTTTTATTTATATAAATATGGGATCACAATATTTGTTAAATAAAAAGCATAAAGAAAATGAAAATAAATACAAAAGATCCCTAATCTAGAGGAGTGAAGAATCATTATCATCTCCAGAAGATGTTGCCTCTTGCGTTTGTGTTGCTCCCTCGGCTTTATCCCTATCCTCAACATCGTCTTCTTTGCCATCTCCATCTTACGTATCTTCAAATTCGGTGAAGTTCGGAAGGTGGCAAGGAGGAACTCCTAGTTTCTCTTGGAGATCCACCATATCACTGTGAAGGTGTGAAAGGAAGAGGAACCTTCTCTTCATCATCCTCATTAGTTTGTCCAACTTTTGATCAATGGTGGCAAGAGACAACTTCATCTTAGATTTTGGTTGAGGAGGAGGGACTTGTATGGTGCCTTCTTCAATTTGAAGCCTCTCTCTTTGAGGCTTGTGAGGTTTCCATCTTATTTGCTCCTATTGCACTAAAGGTATAAACATATGTGTCCGGATGAATAGCCTTGTCGTTTATAAGATAGGTGAGGTTTAGGAAGTTTTGAGATGGAAGGAGCTTTTTGGTGAGGAATTTCTCTTTCTCCTTATCAAGTGCTCCAATAAATCGATAGAAGGTTGTAATGTGGGAGGGCAAAAGAAATTAGCTTTTTGGTTTTGTACTCATGTAGATCAATTGATCCATAAGCTATCAGTCAGTTTGGTTCAATTTATTTTTGACAATGCAAAACAAGAATGCCAAGTCTTTTTGAGACACCTTCTCGTTACCATCACCTCTTGCATTTATGGATAAGGTGATGATGCGATGAAGGATCAAAAGGGGTGAGATTTGATGTGTTTGGATAAAGAAGAGCGGGAGTCGTGTTTGGTTTCAATAGAAATCTCTGACTAAAATTCAGAGTAGATAACGTTAAGTGCAAAGATGATGAAGGAAATGTGTTCTCCGACTTGTAAGTTAAAAAGAGAAGATAATTGATCAAAGGTAATGTAAAAAGGGTCACCAAAGACCCGGAACACTAGCCCATATTGTCTAGCTCTCGAATCTACTTTTCAGCTCAGTTGTACGGTGCACATAAATTCTCGTACAACCTCTTCATATCTAGGTTCATCTCGGAAGATGAACTCGTTCCAACCCAAATTGGAGAGAAAAGCTCTAATTTCAGCGTTGATGCCCAATGTTTCCAGCATAAAGGTTGATGGTATCTTGTTTGGGAGAATGACCTTGGAAGAGTTTGCCTTGAATCTATCTTTTTCTTTCTTGGTTATTCCCTTCATGAGATGGAAGGTAGAAGGTGTAGAGGGTTGAGCCACTGCCTTGCCCTTGTCTGCTTTGGAGAACTTCTTTGGTGCCATAGCAAGAGAGGAAAAGGGCTTGATGATTTAAAGAGATTTGAGAGAGAGAGAGTTGATGTTTGGAAGTGAAGTGATGAAAGTATTGTTGAAAAGGGTATTTATAGGCTTTAAAGGGGTATGAAAACGGCTATAAATGGCTATAAATGGATTAAATGAAGAGAAAAAATGATTGGCAGTCAAATCACTTAATTGCCTAGGCGGTTATTCTAATTCGCGTTCGCGAATCCATGAGTCATGACCGTGAATTTTGAAAAATGTGAGTAACGGACAAATTTTCCTCTGAAATATGCGCATTAATGGTTGAATTTTTTAAAAACTGACCAAAATTCACGTTGGAGAGGAATTTTCGCGATCGTGAATTGACATTTGGCAGTAGGGTGAAATTGACTTGTAATTCGCGACCGTGAATTATGAGTCAGCAAGGGTAAGAATTGGAAAACCAATTTTTAGAAAAAAAATGGAAAATTGTGATCCATAGGAAAATATATACATTAATATTACAAATCAACAAATACCAATATCCAAAATAGTATCACATGAGATCAAGAATTTTCACTTTAGGAAGCTTCCATCAAGCATTCCCAATTCTCTCTTAATGAAGTTCATCCTTTCTTCATTTAGATGTTTGGTGAAAATATCTGCAAGTTGAAGATTTGTGTCAATAAATTCCAACACAACATCACCTTTTTGCACATGATCTCTAAGAAAATGATGTCTAATATCTATATGCTTACTCCTAGAGTGTTGGATGAGATTCTTAGAGAGATTAATAGCACTTGTGTTATCAAATTTAATGGGAATGTGATCAACTACTTTGCCAAAATCCTTC
Source organism: Omphalea diandra (assembly GCA_949677035.1). Taxonomy (NCBI): domain Eukaryota; kingdom Viridiplantae; phylum Streptophyta; class Magnoliopsida; order Malpighiales; family Euphorbiaceae; genus Omphalea; species Omphalea diandra. The sequence goes on along the minus strand of CATIWR010334028.1, from coordinate 20,211 downwards.
AATTATTGTTTCATTTAAATAACTTGGGTGCAACAATAATTCGCCGCCACATACTTAGCTTCCGCGATGGATAGGGCAACTGATACTTGCTTTTTACTAAACCAAGAAACTAGACATTCACCTATAAATTAGCAAGTTCCAAAAGTGCTTTTTATATCTAATAAGCTACCAGCATAATCTGCATCCAAATGCCCTTTGAGACTAAATGAAGAATCCCTAGGATACCATAGTCCTAAGTGTATTGTGCCATGCAAATACTAAAAGATCATTCTAATAACATTCAAATGAGATTCTCTATGAGAGGATTGGAACCTATCACACATTCAAATACTAAATATGATATCTGACCTAGAAGTAGTAAGATAAAGTAGAGATCCGATCATACCTTGATATCTCTTTTCATCTATCGTCTTACCCGATTCATCCTTATCTAGCTTGATGGTACTACTCATTAGAGTTTTTACTACCTTGCAACCATCCATGCCAAATTTTTTTAGCATCTCCTTTATGTACTTGGCATAGTTGATGAAGATCCCTTCTTTGGATTGCTTGATTTGTAGACCAAGAAAAAACTTAAGCTCTCCTATCGTGCTCATTTCAAATTCCCTAGTCATACACTTAACAAAATCCTCATAAAGAGATTCATTAGTAGAACCAAAGATAATATCATCAACATAAATTTGAACAATTAATGTATCATGCTCTTGTTTTTTGACAAAAAGTGTGGTGTCCACCTTTCCTTTCTCAAAATCATTTTTTAAGAGAAATGAACTAAGTCTCTCATACCAAGCTCTTGGAGCTTGTTTCAATCCATATAAGGCTTTGTTCAATTTGAAAACAAGGCTTAGAAAACAATGAGACTCAAAACCAGGAGGTTGTTTAACATAGACTTCCTCCTCTATAATGCCATTCAAAAAAGCACTTTTCACATCCATTTGAAAAAGTTTGAAATTCATATGACATGCAAATTCTAAGAGAATCACAATGGTCTCTAATCTTGCTATGGGGGCAAAGGTTTCATCATAATCTATGCCTTCCTCTTGGTTGTATCCCTTAGCAATGAATCTAGCTTTGTTTCTAGTAATGAAACCTTGCTCATCTAACTTGTTCCTAAACACCCACTTACAACCTATAATTGGGTCTTCCTTAGGCCTAGGGATAAGTTCTCATGCTTTGTTTCTCTCAAATTGGTTAAGTTTTTCTTGCATAACAAACACCCAACTCTCATCATTAAGAACCTCATCAATTGACTTTGGCTCAAGTTGAGAAACAAATGCAAGATTATTATCTAAAGGATTAAGTTGAGATCTAGTACTTACACCTTTAGAAGTATCATCAATGATTAAGTCCTTGGGGTGATACTTGGAGAATCTCCAGTCTTTGGGTAAATCTTGTCTTAGCTCATCTTCTTGTTGATATTATGGTTCCTCATGTATTGATGATTCATCTCATTCTTTGTCTTTATTAACTTTTTTATAGAATCATCCAATTCTAGGTTTTCAAGATCACCTATAAGATCATCAACAAAAATACCTTTCCCAAGATCAAGTTTACTAGACTAATTAAAAACAACATTCATAGATTCTTTAACTACCATTGTACTTTTATTAAAGACTATATGTGCTTTACTAGAGGTGGAATATCCCAAGAAGATACCTTCGTTAGCTTTAGAATCAAATTTTCCAAGATTATCCTTAGTGTTCAAAATATAACACTTACATCCAAAAACTCTAAGGTATGAAATCTTGGGTTTTCTACCATTCCAAAGCTTATAAGAAGTTTTATTGAGGATGGGTCTTTTGAAAACTTTATTTGCAATATAACATGAGGTATTAATAGCTTCAGCCCAAAAGTAATTTGGTAAGGAATACTCATTGAGCATTGTTCTAGCCATTTCTACCAATGTTCTATTTTCCTCTCTACAACACCATTTTGTTACGGTGTTCTAGGAGCTGAAAAATTATGAAAAACATCATTCTCCAAACAATAACTTTCAAATTACTCATTTTAAAATTCCTTTCCATGGTCACTTCTAATAGAAGATATGAAGTAACCTTTTTCATTTTGAACCCTTTTTGAAAAACTTTTGAAAGCATCAATTGAATCATTCTTATGAGCTAGAAAAGATACCTAAGTGAACCTAGAGTGGTCATCTATAAGGACTAGTGCATGATGCTTTCCACCTAAGCTAGCACTTCTAGTAGGTCCTATCAAGTCCATATGGATAAGTTGAAGTGGTTTAGATGTACTTACAACATTTTTAGCTTTGTGAGAGGCATGGTGTTACTTCCCTATTTGACATGGATCACATGTCTTGTCTTTGGAGAAATTTAGCTTGGGAAGCCCTTTCATTAGCTTTCCTTTGGATAGGTTTGGAAAAAGATCCATGCTTAAATGCCCAAGCCTTCTATGCTACAACCAAGCTTCATTGCTTAAAGACATAAGACACTTAAAAGATTGGTTAGCCAAATTGTCTAAGTCAATTGAGTAGGTATTGTCTTTCCTTTCACCCTTGAAAATAACCTCATTATCCACTAAAGTGGTGACTCGACATTCCTTAGGATCAAAGGTGACTTTATTACCTTTGTCACACAATTGACTTACACTTAACAAATTATGTTGCAAGCCACTAACTAAAAGAACATTATCAATTAAAGAACATTCATTCTTACTAATGATTCCAATGTCAATTACCTTACCCTTGGCATTGTTACCAAATGTGACAACTCCACTTTCTTTTTCTTTCAATGCCGTGAATAGCTTTCTATTTCTAGTCATGTGCTTGGAACATCCACTATCCACATGCCAATTACTTGATTTGGTGGTTGCCACAGTCCCCTACACAGGAATAGTAAGTTACCTTTCCTTAGGTACCTAAGTATACTTGGGTCCTTGGGGTTTAAAAGATGAAGGGTCCTCTAATTTGAAGTGAGCCTTCCTAATGAAACAATGAATGTTAACATGCTCATATTTCATGCAATAATGGTATTGAAGTTTAGACTAGTAAGTCTTTTTCCGATGCACTTATTTACTATGAGCAGGAGGCCTTCTCATACCATGATCATGTGAATGTATGCATAAACATGTATGATGAGTAGGAAATTTTTTTATGAGAATGACCATGCTTTTTGTTGTAGATGTAGGCATGGCTAGCTCTTTGAGTCTTAGCTCTTGAGCTTTGAGGAGCCTTCCCTTTGCCCTTAGGCTTAAGAGGCTTAGTGCTAAGAGCACTTTTCTTCCCAATTACCTCAATGCTAGATGTTTGAGTTTTTGAAGATCTAACAAATGTGGTATGAGATGATGAGGAGGCTCCATTAGAGCCTAAATCATATCTAACTAGTGGTGGTCTTTGTGACACAATCAATGTGTCCAAGGCTTTTTTTCCATTATGGAACTTATAGATTGAGCTTCTAAACTCAATGACTTCTCCTTTAAGAGAGTCATTCTCCTTTCTCAATGAAGCCATTAAAGAAGATGATGTGAAAAGTTTTTCTACTGAGTTTTTGAGTTCTTCATTAGAAGTTCTCAACTCATTTACAAGATCACTAAGAGTCTTGTATTCATCTTTTAATTTTGAACACCTTTTCTTATAAGTTTTGACTTGTGACTTATACTTGTCACACCTCATGGTTAGAGCCTCTAAAAGCTCTTCATCTATCTTATCAAATTCGAAATCAAAATGAGAATGGGAAGAATTACTTACCTCATTTGTAAAAATTCTTGTGCCATAAAACATATATTGGCAACCTGTCTTTCTTCGTCTTCTTCACTTGAGCTTTCATCCCAAATGGCTCAAAAACTCTTCTTATTCTCCTTGTCCCATCTCTTTTTCTTCTTCAATTTAGGACACTTATACTTGATGTGGCCTTGCTTGCCACATTCATAGCAAGTGACATCGTTGGATTTCTCTCTTGGACTAGGAGCTGTCTTCTTGAGCCTTTTCTTTCTTTTCTTCTCTTGATCAACTCCTTTGTCCTCCTAGAGAGCATTACTAGCTCCTCTTCTTCCTTGTCACTTTCTTTATCACTTGAGGTGATCTCTACCTCCTTCTCTTTTATTAAAGCTTTAAGGGCTAGGGTTTTTCTCTCTGTTTTTGGTTTATCTCCTTGGCCTCTTAGCTTCGTCATTTGTTCATCTTTTTGTAAGGCCAACTCATGAGTTAAGAGTTTGCCTATCAACACGTCGGTTGGAACCTTTCCAATCTCCAGATTGGACTCTTGTATGCTGCAAACTCTAGCACCAAATTTATCTAGAGGAAGAGTTTTAAGGATTTTTGTGTTTACCTCATAGCTAGTGAGAGCTCTTCCAAATTTCTTCATGTTGGTAACAATAGACAAAAACCTATTTGTCATTTATGTGATGCTTTCATTATCATTCATCATGAAGAGTTCCCATTTGGTGACATACATCTCCAAACGACTTGATTTGATTAAAGTTATGCCTTCATGATAGTTTTCTAGAGTCTTCCAAATGGCATATGCTGTTTGACAATGTTGCACTCTTCCAATCTCTTCTCTGGAGAGTGAGCTTAGAAGAATGGTCATTGCTCTCTTATTTTTTCCATTTGATCTCTGGTGAGGTTCATCCCATTCTTCTCTTGGCATTAATTCTTTATTACCATCCATAACTCTAGTGGGTGGCTTCCATTCTTTGATGACCATATCCCAAAGGTCCACCACATATATGTCAAGATAGATTTCCATCTTATAGTTTTGATGAGTATAGTCTGTTCCATCAAAGTGAGGCTTGAGTTGTGAGTGGATTCCCTCTTGTGCCATGATATTTGTTCACTCAATGAAGGTTTGATTGTGAATCTTGGCTCTAATACCACTTGTTGGCCCTAGGCACCAAAAAGGGGGAGGGATTGAATTGGTGTATAAAAATTAAAATAGGAAAGGGAGAAGAGAAATGAGTAGAAAAGAGACACACGATTTATAGTGGTTTGGGTATAAACGACTATACGTCCACTCCCTAATTCTTAGAAATTGGGTGTTCCACTATCTTTCAAAGGTGTTTTCAAGCTTACACCAAACTTTTACACTTATGTTTTGAAGGCTCACACAATAACCTTTACACTTATGTTTTAAGAGGCTCACACAACAACCTCTCTTAGTGTTTTGACAGGCTCACGCTACAACCTATCTTAGTGTTTTGACAGGCTCACACTATAACCTATTACAATTAGTGTTTATGCTTACACCCAATAATGACTTAAAGAATAGAAAATATTGAGTAACAAAATTACAAGAGTTTGGGTACAAAGTTATCAATTCTCTTGCATTTACATCTGTTTGGTGAGGTATTTATAGCCTCTACCCACCAAAGAGACGTTGCAATAAAACAATACAAAATCATCAAAGTGTGCTAAATAGATTTTCGCATTAAATGTTTAACAGTCTTAATTCACGGTTGCTACTACTAGTTAGTGGTCGCGAAATCCAAATTCCATATGAAAAACCCCTTTTGTGTCTAACGGCTAGTCCACGTGGCAGCTTCTCATTAGTTCACCAGGAAAATATAGTCGTTGCCTTTCACTTGCTCTCAAAAGTAGCAGTCGCGATTTCTCTTGTACAGGCCGCGACTGAGGACGCGAATTCGTCTGCCAAAAGTGTTCATCTTCTTCTTTTAGGTTCGCGGTCTCTACCAATAAGTTTCCATCGTGATTTTTGTCTTCCAATGATTACCTGAGACACTTGTCAGGTTGTGGTTGTGGACTTGATTCCCTCTCGAGTTACTTCAAAATTCGCGGTAGCGACTGAGGCATGACTCACACCTCAAATTCGTCTGTGACTTTGGCTTTCCTTTCTTTGAATCGGTCGCGACAGAGAAATGGCCCACGAATACATTTGTCCATTTTGTCAACCTGCCTTAGTTTAGTTTGCGGTCACGATTTATCAAGTTGCGGTCACGAATTAGGAGGCACTAGCTTACTTTGGAGATTTTTTAACTCCATCCAACTTCCAATGTAAAGACTAACTAAAAATTGCAAAACAAGACTTAATTTGAAATATTAGAATTGATCAATCCCCTTTGTCAAGATCAAAAGAGGTCCAAGACAGAGGGTTAACCACCCTAGTTCAACACTTACGACAAGATTGAAACCTAACACATAAGCAAACACTAACACAATATCTAGTATAGAAGTGGTAAGATAAAAGAGTGAACCAATCATACCTATAAACTTCTTTTCATCAATAAACTTACTCGATTCACCTTAGCTTTATTGATGCACTCATTGGGGTCTTAGCTACATTGCATCCATCCATGTCAAACCTTTTTAATAGTTTGTTTATGTACTTAGCTTGGTTGATGAAGATGCCCTCTTTGGTTTGCTTAATTTAAAGTCCAATAAAAAACTTGAGCTCACCCTTCATGTTTATCTTAAATTCCCTACTCATGCACTTAGCAAACTCTTCATAAAGAGACTTATTAGTAACACCAAATATAATATCATCAACATAAATTTTCACAATGAGTCTGTCTTTGTTATGCCTTTTTACAAATAAAATAGTGTCAACCTTGCCTTTTTCGAAATCATTTTGTAAAAGAAATGAACTAAGCCTTTTATACCAACCTCTTGAAGTTTGTTTCAAACTATATAAGGCTTTAGTTTGTTTGAAAACATGAGATTCAAAACTCAGAGGTTGTTCAAAATAAACTTTTTCCTCAATAAAACCATTTAGGAATGCTCTTTTTACATCCATTTGAAAAAAGTTTAAAGTTCACGTGACATGCAAATGCTAAAAAAATCCTTATGGCCTTTTACCTTGCTATGGGGGGCAAATGTTTCATCATAATCAATGCCTTCCTCTTAGTTATAATCCTTTGTAACCAATCTAGTTTTGTTTCTAGTGATAACACCTTATTCATCTAGCTTGTTCCTAAATACCTATTTGTAACCTACAAGTGAGAGTTCCTTAAGACCAGGGATAAGTTTCCAAATTTTATATCTCTTAAATTGGTCGAATTCCTTTTGCATAGCAATCACCCTGCTCTTATCATCAAGAGCCTCATTATTAGCCTTTGAGCACCAAGAAGAGGGGCTAAATTGGTGGGAATCTAAAAAAAATTTTGGAGGGAAGATGAGGTGCCTAGAAATTTATGGAAAAGTAGAAAGAAAGAGCACACAATATTTATAATGGTTCGGGTGTTAACAAACCCTTCATCCATTCCTCAATTCTTCACAATTGGGTGCTTCACTCAACTCAAAGTGGTGTTTCCAAGATCATACCAAACTTGTATAATGTATTTTGATGGCTCACATACTACCCTATAATTTGTGTTTCAAGGCTCACACAAAAATCTCACTCAAGTATTTTATAAAGGCTCACACTTCAACCTATTATAAGAGTTTTTACAGTTAGGCTAACTCTCAAACCCAATTACAATGGTATTTAATGCTTACAATGAACAACAATAACTCACAAATAAAGAATAAAATGTTATGAAGTAAATTTGCAAGAGTTTGACTACAATTAATGAACTTCTCTTGCATTCATGTCTATTTGGTGGAGTATTTATAGATAATAACCACCAAAGAGCCGTTACTAACAAACTATGCCTAATTCTCTAAGGTAAGTTAGGCAGATTTTGCATTAAATGCCTGTCAAACTGAATCCACAGTAGTGATTGGCATTTCGCGATTGTGAATTTCCAATTTGCACTAGAAAGACAGAAATCGTGATAGAGAACCTCGTTTATGTCTAATGGCTAGTCCACTTGGCGTGCTACTATTGGTGTTCCAAAAAATATAGTCGTGTTTAACTAAGCAACCAAAAGTTGCAGTCGCGATTAAGATCCTTTTTAGATGCAACAGAGACTACGAATCCTTCTGCTTGATGAGGAAAGATCACTCTTATAGGTCATGGTTGCGACAGGTTTTTCGCTCTCATGAATTTTGATATCCTGATGGTCCTCTTTGACATTTGTCATGTTATGGTTGCAGACTTCATCCCTTCTATTCGACTATAAAATTTACGATTACAACTCAAGACGCGAACAACATCGTGAATCTCTTTGTATGGCAATCAAGCCTTCCTTGGCTGGATCATAACTGTAATTTCCTTCACGAATTCATTTGGTCCAAGTTCATCCATCCTTGTTGCAAGGTTGCAGTTGCAATTCAGAAGTTCCTGATCACAAATTTGGATGTCTTACTCAATGTTAAAGATTTAGACTTCCATCAAACTTTCAATACAAACCTAACTTATAAACTGCAAAAATAACACTTAAATAAGATGTTAGTACCTATCAATCTTCATTGTTAAGATCAAAAGAGGCCTTTGACTTAAGTTTAACCAACCTTAGTCCAGTACTCATTAATTGACTTTGGCTCAATTTAAAAAACAAAAGCAAGATTATTATCTAAAGCATGCAATTGAGCTCTAATATTTACTCTTTTTGATGTCTCACCAATGATAAGATCCTTAGAGTATCTCCAATCCTTGGAGAGTCCTTCAACTTAATTCTCCTCTTATTAGGGTTAAGCTTGCTCCATATTTTAAAGTGATTCATTATCTTCAAGATTAATCACACTCTCTTTAGGTGTATAGTTGAGCTCTAATTTTTTAAAGTCACATACAAAACTATTAATAAGAGTACCTTTCTCAAGATCAAGTTTACTAAAATCAACAAATATGACATTCATAGACTCTTCAACCACCATAGGCTTTTTGTTAAAGAACCCATAGGCTTTGCTAGTGATGGAATAACCAAGAAAAATACCCTCATTGATTTTTAAAGTAAAATTTCTAAGGTTGTCCTTGGTATTTCGAATTTAGCTTTTGCAACCAAATACTCTAAGATATGAAATCTTAGGTTTTCTTCCATTCTATAGCTCATAAGAGATTTTGTTTAGAATGGATCTTTTAAAAACATGGTTTACAATATAACATAAGGTATTAATGGCTTCGACTCAAAAGCAATTTGGTAAATAGTGCTCATTAGGCATAGTCTTGGTCATTTTTGCCAAAGTTTTATTTTTCCTCTTTATAACATTGTTTTGTTGAGGTGTTTTAAGAGTAAAAAAATTATGTGAAATCTCATTCTCTGAGTAATAGTTTTCAAAAGATTCTTTTTCAAATTCTTTTTCATGGTCACTCTTAATAAAAGAAATGAAGTAATCTTTTTCATTTGGAACTCCTTTAGCAAAACTTTTGAAAACATAAAAAATATGACTCTTATGAGTAAGGAAGGAGACCCAAATGAACCTAAAGTAGTCATCAACTAGGACAAATGCATAATATTTTCCACCTAAGCTAGCATTCCTAGTAGGTCCAACTAAGTTCATATGAATGACTTAAAAAGGCCTAGAAGTACTAACAACATTTTGGCTTTGTAGGATGCTTGGTGTTGCTTCCCTATTTAACAAGGTGCACATGTCTTGTATTTTATGAACTTGAGCTTTATAACACCTTTTACTAGCTTTAATTTTGATAAGTTTTGTAAAAGCTCCATGCTAGTATGCCCAAGTCTTTATGCCAAAGCCAAAACTCATTGCTAATGGAAATAAGACACTTAAAAGATTGGTTAGCCAAATTGTCTAAGTCAATTACATAGGTATTGCCTCTCCTTTCACCCTTAAAGACTACCTTTTTATCCACTAAGGTGATACCCTGACATTCTCTAGGGTTGAAGGTGACTTTATTACCTTTATCACATAATTGACTCACACTTAATAAATTATGTTTCAATCCTTCAACTAAAAAAATATTGTCAATGAGAGAGCAACTTTTTTTACCAATAATTTCAATGTCAATTACCTTTCCCTTGGCATTATTTCCAAAAGTGACATTGTCATCATCCTTTTCTTTAATGGCTATGAATAACTTCTTATTTTCTGTCATATGCTTTGAGCACCCACTATCTACATACTAATCAATTTATCTTCCTTAGTGGCTTCTAAGCATTCTTATAAAAAAAACATTTCATCTTTATTTAGGTACCTAAGCATACTTGGTCCTTGGAGGTTAAACTTGGAAGGATCCTCCAATTTGAGGTGTGCCTTCCTTATATAACAAAACACATTAAGGTCCCCATATCTTATGCAATAATGACATTGGAGTTTAGACTTATGAGTTTTTCTCTTACAAGCAACCTTAGTATGAGTAAGAGGTATTCTCATACTTTGCCTATGTGAATACATGCATATACAAGAATGGTGAAGAGTATAAGAGAAATTTGTATGTGTGTGCTTATGAGTTTGGCTCTTAGTGTACATGAAAGCATGATTAACTCATTGAAGCTTTGCTCTAAAGCCTTAAGGACCATTCCCTTTGCCCTTAGGCTTAGGAAGTTTAGTGCTAAGAGCACTATTCTTCCTAATTACCTTAATGCTTGAGGTTTGAGGTGTGTGTAAGAGCTTTGGAGGTTTTGCGGCTAAGCTCGAATGAGTGAAATCTTGTTTGTAACTCCATCATTTTATCGATCATTAGGGGATTGAAAGGATGAGGGTCTTTACATTAGTAATGACCTTTAAATATGGCACATGTGTGGATCAACGAGGGATCTTTTAGGCCTAAGCCAAGATCAAAGCCTTAAGTCCAAATGGTGATCATCGAGGGACCAAAACGGGATAATACGTTGGTACTACCCCTAAGAAATATTGAGTCGCTACTCAACTTTGGTTAGGATAAGAATTTAGGGAAGACAAAATCTGAACCTAATCTAAGTCACTTAAAAAGCCCATCTCGTGTTTACCTCATCAGAGATTGGGTTCAAAAATTAGGTATGACTTGGAGAAGGGGTTAGGCACCCCTAAACTATCTGGATATTAGGATTTGACCTTCGAGAATCTTTGGCTCACGTTTAATATTTTAGCCAAGTTATTTATTAGTCCGATTAATGCCCCTATGCATACACCTAAGTGCAATTCTTTTAAACAAATCAAATCAACTTCAAGGGATAGGGATCATGCATCATGGCAGAGGGGTTTCATACACACATCATCCACATACACATAATCATTCATAGTGAGGAAGGGGATCGTGTGACATGGCATAGGGATTTAGCATGCATCATCATCCATCCACATATATAAACATCCATAATTAATATGTGATAGTGATCAAGACCAAACCTATGGGTCATATCAAGTGATGGCACCTACACCCAGAAGAAGAAATTAAGTTAGTGATGAATCAATATGGAAAACTAATAAGAAAACTTAAAGTAACCCAAAAGAGCAAGATAAGGTCCATAGTGGCCATCTCACGACACCTTCAAAGTTAAGGTTCCTAAGCATATATTTATAATAGTCATATTTCAACATCATAAATTAGAATATAAAACATGAAGAAAATGCCTAGGTAATGAGCAAAAAGGAAAGATGAACGCATAATACAAGGTATTTAGAGGACATTGAATGGCTTAAGGCCAAGATGAAACCTCCCTCATATTGTTCATAAAAAGCTAAAAATAAATGGCACAACTAATTATTATAGAAGTTAGGATGAAAAATCAAAAGGGAAAGTTAAAGAACCAAAATTCTATTCACTTAATTAGTTCATAAACTCCAACACTAAGAAGGCTTTCAATATCTGGAATAGAGCCAAAACATAATTTCAAAGCCAAAGAAAAGGAAAAATCTAAAAGCATTTAGAGAAAGGTAATGAAAATCATTTAGAAAATAAATAATACTCCTTTTTAAGGATGAATAGGGGGCCTTAAGTCATTATACTTTATCCTATTATGTTATTGGAGTCACAAAATATCCTAAAAGACATCCTCAAAAGTAAGAAATTCAAAAGAAATGAGAAGAAAATTTTTTGCTGTGTTGTAGGAAACCTAGGCTATACAACTATGAATAAAGGTTGTACGACCCAAGAAGAGGGTTGTATAGCCTACCAACATGGCTGTACAACCTTCTTTTTTTGGGGTTTTAAAAATAGAAAATTAGAGAGAAAGAGAGAGGAAAAAAAAAAAGGAAAAGGGTCATAGGTGTATTCTAGTGATGTCTTTGCACTTAAAAGCACAATGATAAGTCCAATATCCTCCAAAGATGTTATGGAAATGCACAAATGCAAAGATGAAGGCCTAGTTTTACCTTGGGGAAAGTGGGTTGAGGTTAGGGTTTAGGTTTTCTATGTCTAGGACTGTTTAAAAATTGATTTTAGTGGAGTTTAGTTAGGGTTTCTAAGCCTCTCTTTTGTCTTCAAAATGAGAGGGGGATGGGGGATATTTATAGGTGTTGGGTAGGTACACAATACTAGAAATAGTACTAGTTACACCATAGACACATCCAATCATAAAGAAAGAGAGTGATGTATTGGAATTTGGGTTTGCATATGGGCTATATAGCCAATAGTGGGTTACACATCCCTTTGTTATGGTTATACAACCCTGGGGTTAAAAAATGGACCATTTCTAAAAGATTCTCTAGATTAGGGCTTTGGAAAGGCTGTATAGCCTCACTTGATAAGTTGTACAACCCATCAAGCTTAGTTGGCTACCTTAAGCTAGGTTTGGGCATGGACTTTGGCTTTTCCAAGATTTCTTAGGGTTTTTTATCCCTTCATTTATGCAATTCGCTTTATCATTATGGGGATTTAGTTTAATCATTTTCATCAATAGGCTTGCATCTTAAGAGCCAAAATATAATGCTTATAGTGTAAAAGCTTTAATGAAGATGGGAGGAAAAGATGTAAAAGATGAAGCCTCATTTAAACCAAGTCCATGTCTCACAAGAGGTAGTTTTTGAGATGTAATAAAACTATCCAAAATTTCCTTCCCTTTGTAAAATCTATAAATAAAGTTCATGAACTCAATAACTTCTCCTTTTAAAGAATCATTTTCTTTTTTCTTAAAGAGTCAAAGGAGGATGAGGTTTTAGAAATATTTTCCAAAGATTTCTTAAGTTCTTCATTTGAAGCTCTCGAGTCTTTTAAAAGCTCATTTAAACATTTGAATTCATCCTTAAGTTTTGAACACTTTTTCTTATAAATATTCATTTTGGATTTATATTTATCACATCTCAAGGACATTGCCTCAAAAAGCTCATCATCTTCATCCTCAGACACATCATATTCATCACAAGAATGGGAAGAAGTACTTACCTCATCGGAGTTGTCCTCTTGAGCTTGAAACAAAAGTTTGCAACCTTTTTTTCTTCATCTTTCTCTTTTAAATCATAATCCCATGTGGCTTTGAAGTTCTTTTTTTCTCCTTATCCCACTTTTTCTTCTTGTTAAGCTTGGGACATTCAAATTTTATGTGACCTTGCTTCCCACATTCATAACAAGTCACTTCATTTTTCTTATCTTTGAAGTATGGTGATGATGAAGTTTTATTTAGGTTTTTTCTTTCTTTTCTTCTCTTCGTGAGCTCTTTAGACATCTTTGAGAGCATTACAAGTTCTTGTTCCTTTTTTTTTTTTTCACTTTCATCATTATCATTTATGCTTTCTTCCACTTCCTTGTCATTGCTAGAAGACTTAAAAGTTCATTCTTTTCTTCTTGTCCTCTCAACTTCTTCATCTCCTCATCCTTTTTTATGGCTAGCTCACGAGTGAGTATCTTGCCAATAAGGATATTTGTTAGCACTTTTTTAATCTCTAAATTGGGTTTTTGAATACTACAAACTCTAACACTAAATTTCCCAATAGGAAGAGACTTTAGTATTTTTGGTGTTTACCTCATGGTTTGTAAGAACTCTTCCAAACTTCTTCACATTTGTGATAATAGAGAGGAGTTTATTGGTCATGTAAGTGATGCTTCCATTGTCTTTCATTTTGAAGACTCCCACTTTATCACATACATCTCTAACCCATTAGATTTCATAAAGGTTGTGCCTTCATAGTAGTTCTCTAAGGCCTTTCATATCCCATGTGTGGTTAGATAATGTTGAACCTTACCAATTTCTTCTTTTGATATTGAGCTAAGTAGGATAGTCATTGCCCTCTTATTTTTGCCATTAGACTTTCTATGAGCCTCCACCCATTCTTCCCTTAGAATCAACTCTTTATTATCATCCACCACTTTAGTTGGTGGCTTCCATTCCTTGACTATAACATCACATAAATCCACCACATCACTATCTAGGTCAATGTTCATTCCATACTTCTAATGAGTATAGTCAAGTCTATCAAAGAAGGTTTAAGAAGAGTATGGATGTCTTCTTATGACATGATTTTTTCCTCCCACAATTAAGGCTTGAATTGAGGTATGACTCTAATACACTTGTTGGCCCTTGTGCACCAAAAATGAGGGCTAAATTGATGGAAAATTTAAATTTTTAGAAGGAAGGTTAATAATGCAAGTTTAGAAGGAGTAGAAGAACATAACACACAAGAGTTTATAGTGGTTTGGGTGTTAATAAACTCTATGTTCACTCCATAATTCTTCAAATTAGGAATTCCACTAATGCTAAAAGATGTTTCACAAGTTTAAACCAAACTTTATAATTTGTGTTTTACAAGGCTCACACATAACTTCACAAGTGTTATTCCCAAAGGCTTACACTTAAACTTATACAAAAGTTTTTCTATGTCTCATTCTTAAACCCAAAAGTGTTTAAAGTTCACACCACACCTTATACAACTCAAACATAAGGAGTAAATAAGAGAGAGAGAGTTAAGAAGCAAATTTAGAAGAGTTTGGCCTTAGTAAATGTTATTCACTTGCATTTATATCCATTTGGTAGATTATTTATAGGTTACTCCCACCAAAGAGACGTTAGAGACAAAATTAGGTCCATATCTCTAAAGTTAATGGGAAAATCCTTGCAATCAAGATAGAGAAGTCGCGATCGTGATTCACGATTCACTCCAGATTTTGCTTATTCATGGTCGAAATCTTCAACTAGGTCTCACTGTTAGTACATGTGGCATTTCGACATTGGCTAATCTAAAAATGTAGTTGTTGGATCCCTCAAGGAATAATTAAAGATCATGGGCACTATAAGTAGGTCACAAGCACTACCTTGGTTATGCTGGCTAACCTAGGCACTACTAGCCACTGCAAACTCAGTTGAAGTTTTAGAGAATTGAAGTTGGGTAAGTCACAGTTATTGCAAAGAGGATTGCTATCACGTCTTTTTGGATATTAAGTAGGCCATATGACACGTGGCTTGGTCAGACTATAAGCTTAAGTCCCTTTATGATCATTTGAAGGTAGCAGTCACGATGGTAATCATGACTAAGATCGTGAGCTAAACTGGAAAAATTTTACCAAGCTTGCATTGAGCAACATGTTGGACTAGGATAGTTAATCCTAAGTTTAGAACCTCTTTTGATTTTGACAAAGGAGATTGATCATTACTAATATTTTTATTAAGTGTTGATTTTGCTAAAAAATAAGTCTCTCTAAGTTAAGTTGGAAGAAAATCTTTTTAACTCCAAAGTGTCTCGCAACTACAATCAAGGATTCGCGACCGCGACTCTTGAGAAGACTTGCCAAAAATCAGACAGGCTAAATTGCGAAGTCATTCTCGGCTGCGAACAAGCAAAACGTAGCAAACCAAAAATGACAAATGAATTCGCGATCTGTGTTGCGTCAAAGTCGAGACCGCGAATTACAAAAAGCTTCATAATGGAAAGATGTCCACAATCAGAGCTTGACAAGTGTCCTAGGAAGCTGTTGGAAGTCAAAAGTCGCGAAGGCTACATATTGGTAGCGATCACGATTTGAGAAGTAAAAATTGCAAATTTTGACAGACTGATTCTCGGTTAGAATTGCGGTATACACAAATGAATTAGCGACCGCGACTTATGCTGGTTGAAGAAACACAACGACTATATTTTCCTAAAGCACTATTGAAAACTAGCCGTTATGAACTAGCCGTTATAAAACTAGCTGTTATGAACTAGCCATTATAAAACTAGTCGTTATGTTCTAGCCGTTAGTTTCTTTGGTGAAATTTGGGTATAAATACTCCACCATACATTAATAGCAAAGGTTAAGAATTTTATTACAAGTAAAAAGGCTGTCAATCCTTTGCTACTCATTTTCTTCTAATTCTTGTAAGATTGAAAGTGTTGGGTGTGAGCATTAAACACCACATTATAAAGGTTGTAGTGTGAGCCTGTTAAAACACTATAGAGAGGTTGTTATGTGAGCCTTAAAACACATAGGTTGTGTGTAAGCCATAAAACACATATTGTGATAGGTTTTAGTGTGAGCCTTGAAAACACTTATAAAAGGTTTTTTTTGTGAGCCTGTAAAACACAAGTTGTAAGGTTTAGTGTGAGCCTAAACACTAAGTTGAGTGTGAGCTTGTAAAACACTAGTGATTGAGTGAAATACCCAATTGGTGAATTGGAGATTGGACGTAGGGTTGGTTAATACCCGAACCACTATAAAACTCTTGTGTTCATTCTTCTCTTACCCTTTCTTTAATCTTTCATTCATGTGTGTTTCCTCCAAAATTAAAAGTTTAAATTTCCCACTAATTCAACCCCCTTCTTGGTGCACTAGGGCCAACATATGGGACATTAGCACAATCATTTCTATTTAACATATCATCATCACCTACATTGTTAGCATTCCCAATATCATTGGTTCCTTATGTACTTCAATCGAACCATCCATATTATTTTCTCCATTATTAGACCCTACATACTCATTTTAAACACTACTGCCAATTTCAGAATTAGTGTACGTTATCAATGAAATATAGGTTATTATTTATCTTATTTATACTATGCTTTATATAAAGGTCTACATCTTTTTCCTTGGCCATGCTAATAATTTCAAGTATTAAATCATTATTATATATAAACCTTAAACCCGCCGTTCTAGCACTTTTTTCTCATGGGCCCGAAGAGATCTTCAAAGGTTGTCCTTGGGGAGTTACTCCAGTAGGAGTTTGAATATATGGTGCCTGTCTGACATTGGTATTGACGAAATTTTCCAGCTTTATATTTTTTATGGAACAAGTCTGTCTTTAATCCCATAAACTCCTGTTCTTCAATGGTTGGGATTATTAAGACTGGAGATTTGGAAGTAGGCTTTGGTGGTAAGGGTATGTCAAAAGGATCATATGAAGGTCTAGGCTGGTGTCTGGATGATTGTAAGTCTGCCTCAATTCTTTGGATCTGATCTTTAAGCCTCTTTATTTCTACTGACTTTCTCATGATTTCTTCCAGTTGAGCTCTTTGATCAAGCAAACTCATTATTCTCTGAAGATATGACAAGACATCACCAATTGTTGCAACAGTTTATGAAAATCACACAGGCACATGGGATAATGTTATCCTCGAAGAAAATGCATGTGGCCAAAGATCAGATTGAATTTTTGGGAATGGTATTCAAAAATGGATAATATATTCCTGGTCCCCACATTGGATCAGAACTTTTGAAATTTCTAGATCATGATCTTACCCAAAAGCAAGTACAATAATTTCTTGGAATTGCTAATTATCTCAAAGAGTTTGTTCCTCACTACACTCATACAGCCAGGCCTTTACAGCTGTATTTAAAGAAAGATGCTCCTTTATGGGGAAAAGACCAAACAGAAGCAATCAAAACTCTCAAAAAGCAGATGCAAAACCTGCCGCCACTACACATCCCATCAACAGGAAAAAGAATCTTGCAGACAGATGCAAGTGATCAATTCTGGGGTGCTGTCGTATTGGAAGAACTTAATGGGAAGAAATACGTATGTGCCTATGCAAGTGGAGTTTTCAAGCCATCAGAAGAACATTATCATTCTACCTTTAAAGAAATCCTAGCCGTAAAAAATGGAATAAAAAAGTTTGAATTCCATTTGATTGGACACAACTTTCTAGTAATGATGGATTGTTCTTCTTTCCCCAAGATGCTTAACTTCAAGGGGAAGCAATTGCCAAATGCTCAATTATTAAGATTAAAGGATTGGTTCAGCAAATACTCCTTTGAAGTCCACCATATAAAAGGAGATCAAAATCTTATTCCAGACTTACTCTCTCGACCTCCCTCAAAGCTCTCCTTTATTGTGAACCAACATTCCTTTCCTGTTATCCTTATGGCATCCAGCTCTAGCTCCTTTGATCTCAGTACCACAGAGCTACCTAGCTCTACTACGGTACCAGATACGGTACTATCACTCTCTACAATCCAAAATCATCCTGCATCATCTTCACAAAATGATGTTTCATTCCTAATGTGTGGACTTCCTCCAGAAATCAAAACTCCTACCACTCATTCTAAAATTCTCACCATAGCCAAGAAACAGCTTTTCTTATACTAGTCCTTACTTCTGAAAACTTATGGACCTATTTTTATGGATATTCTGGGATTTCATCCTACTTATCCTTTTCTTAAGGTTTATACGTTTTTAGATTTCTCAGCTGTTTTCACCACTGGATGTCGTTGGCCCAGAGAATTTCTTATTTTTCTCTGGTATTTCTGCTGCTTGTACAAAATCGCCATAGAAGTTAGGCCATATCATTTATGGTCCTACATCTAGGAGTTAAAAGACAAAAGGAGGTCCAACCCATTTTTCCTCACATTTCTCCAATGGTTCCAACCTCTCAGTGTGTGGGAAAGTACCTTACGAATCAAAACTCTCAATTGTGAGCCCAACACTGCTCTAAATAAAAGACTGGTTTACATAATCCATAGGCCTTGTTTCATGAGCCTATTTGGTAATCAGGCCCAGATCATGCCCCATATCAGCCTCTACAAAGAATCACAGTATTCCTTATGGGGAGATGCTTTAGAACACTTTAAAGACTTTCAGACTTTTCAAAAATACATGTTTGAGCAAAATAAAACAATTCCGAAAGAGATTTGGACAACAGTAAACCAGGAAGCCCCTTGGGATTCTTTACCATCCCAATATCAAAAAAGTCTCAAAACTACTAGTGATCAATGGGGAAAAATTTCATATCATGAGACTCTGATTGATGACACAACAGGGGACTATTATGAGGCACCTTCCTATTCTTTGGACCCTTTTGATCTCGCATTAAGATGGGAAGCGGACCAAATCACAGATACTCTTGAACAACAAAGGTATGAGGAGGAATATGAGAATATGAATATGTCTCCATCACATGAAACAAGACATCGTTAAAAGACAACAACAAGGAAACGTGGTGGGACCATGACATGTACATATTGTCTATTAAGTGGATGTACTGTTTACTTTTACTTTTGTTAGTGCATATGCTTTTATTGTTTGCTTTTGTAAAAGGAGATTCCTTCTTATCTGGAAGGCATCTACTTTAGTAAAGTAAAATTATGTTGTCTCTCGAGTTCCCTCTATATAAGGAACTCTCTTTCATTCTGTAAAATAAGCGAGTTTGGAATAAAAATCCTTCTCTTTCTAAAAATGAGTTTCTAATCTTTCCTTCTTATTTCTGATCTATCCAAGTACTTCTATTCAAACCCTTATTCTGAGAAATGGCTTAGCTATTGTTTCATAAGTCACATACTAACAGGACTGTGGAGTCAAAGGAGAAGTCTGGAATAGTGCAGTAAGGCAAGAAAGAGGTTGTTTATCCACCATAGGCTTGGGGTGCCGCTACAGGACGTTATGCCAAAGGTTTTGCTCCAATGTTGACTGGAGTTCTCTCAGATTCATGTCTGAAACTGTCATAGTCATACCTGTGTGAGGCTTATGCAAATAGTGGTATCAGAGCCTGGTTTGTTCTTGTAATGTAGGAAAATCTTCAGATGTGAAGGAAGGAGATGGAGGTTGATACATATGGATTTCAGGAAGGTTTGGTAAAACGGGTTTTTCTTTGGCTAAGTGTTTTAAGGCTTTTTTATAGCAGGGTAATGGTGGTGGTGTGTAAGGTTTACATGGTTCAGGTAAAGGGTTAGGTTTGATTGGACCATACTGCACCACATAATCATATTTGCCTGAAGGTTCTCCCAAACATCCAACTGAAGGATCTCCATCTTCGAATCTTTTTTGGAACTTCTTTTCTGAGCACCCTCTTTTTTTCTTCTTTGTCTCTTCCTCATCATCTTCTAGTCTGTCAGCATAACAATCATCACAGTCACATCCTCCCCAGTAACAATGACCATTTCTTTTAAAAGCATAAACCGGCTGACCATCTTGCATGAAGTATTCAATAGGAACTTTTTGTTCTGGTTCGTAAGGATTCATCATCAATTGAGTTGTGAATAAAGCCCTGTTGGCCCTTTGCACCAAGAAGGGGGGTTGAATTGGTGTATAAAAATTAAAAATAAAGAAGAGGGGAAGAATAATGAGAATAATGAACACAAGCGATTTATAGTGGTTCGGGTATTAACCAACCCTACGTCCACTCCCCAATTCACCAATTGG
>CATIWR010333998.1:0-44546 GCA_949677035.1 Omphalea diandra | reverse complement strand
AGACAAGTATTCATGTAATAGAAAAAATAGGGAGACATTTTCTGTTCTTTAATGCATGAAACATGCTTTTGCTCTATTCTATTATTTTGTTTTCATTTTTTAAAGATACAAGTTTTTTAAAGAATTTGGAATTATTTTTTTATAATTGATTAGTATATTGGTAGAAAAAAAAAAAAAAACTGTACCAAGATATTTTACATGGGAAAGTAAGTTTAGAGGCTTTTTGTGGAAAATTAAAAGAGTACATGGTAATGTCTGTTTTTTTTATCTTTTTTTTTTTTTTTTTTGGATGTTTAGGATAAAGTGTTAGCTTATTACATACAATACTTGCAGTCCAAATCTATTTATATGAATTATTAATTAAATATGAAAATAAATTATAAAATAGGGCTATTAAATTATTATCAAATTTAAAAACTTTAAAATTATTATCAAGATGTATAAAAATTAAATAAATTTAAATGGATAAAATAATACTTATATGAATAATTATTAACATTTAGATGAAAATGAATAATATATAATTTATGTGCAAAGCATCTGGTGAAAAAAAATATACAATTCCGTTAAAATAAATTAAATGTAGAAAATAAAATAAATCTCACTTGAAATTATACTTTTTTCAAAACTCACAATATAAGAAGACATGTTGAGTAAATCACAAAATTCTCCACTTAATTAAAAAATAATATTTTAAAATTGAATCGGTCAATAAATTTGTCAATTGATTGATTTTCTATTTCATCAATTCGATTGGTTCGATTTAATTAAGTTAATAATAAATAAAATTAAAAAATATTATTAAAATAACCTTAAAAAATAGAAAAAATTATAATTATAATATATTTTTAATAATTAAAAATAATATTAAAAACTGATTCAGATCAAATTAAATTGATTATTAATATGATTTTAATTTTACTAATTTAACCAATCAGCGTAGTCCAATTTTAAAACCATTGATTTTTTTTTCCCCTACTTTCCAAACACGGGTGGCATAACCAACTTCACCATCAAATTGGGCTCCCCAACTATCTAGTTGGGTCACGGTCGGGCCTAAAGAAATCCAATGCAAACTCAGCTCAGCCAACTTCAAGTGGAAAGCAGAGGACTCAATCCAAACAAACTTTATGTATATTTGTACGTCTAAAGTTTCACATTGACACCTACAATTTTTTTTTTTTCCCTCAAACATCTGTCCCTATGTTTATTGCAAAATATGATGAGCAATTAATTATCTTTTGCCACATTAACTAAAGAAAGGAAGAATGCAACTAAACTAATGTCTAGGGCGTTTAAGCACATTTAGAAATACCTCACCATAGCTATATTGGATCAATATTTAGAATACTTTTACTCATTGAGGTATAAATAATAAATATACTACCAATATTTTAAAAAAATATAATATAGTTTTAGTTAATTAGAAAAATAGTAAAATATTAAGATATTTTTTTTAAGAAGGTAAAATATTGCAATTTTATAAAAAAGAAATTTCAAAATAATCCATAAATACAATAAAGAAAAGTAACAATGTCAATTTGAAATATTATATCATACATACTTATGAAACAAAGGGTCATTCAGCCCTCATTAATTTTCAAAAAACTTTAAGGTATAATAGTAATTTCAAACAATTTCTTTAAAAAATATTAACATTTCACCATCTCTTTTTAAGGGTCCAAAACATCCAGGGCTCTAAATTTAGGGCTCTCAAAACAATTTTAAATTTTATTTTTACAAATTTTTAGGTATAATTAAAGTATCCATTAGATTATCTTGAACTAATAATTTTCTTTTTTATTTTTTCTACTTTGTTTCTCTCCTTTTTAGCACTTTGTTCAACCATCACTGATTTTATGTCGTTTTAATGTCTCATTTTCTAGTTTTATTTTCTTTGATTTCATTCCATCTTCTTATGTTATTCAATTTATTTTTGGATACATAATAAAGTTAATTTTTTTAGATATCAATTTCTTTTCTTAGGTATTCAGTTCCTATTCTCCTTTATATCCTGCAACGAGATTTTCTACTACAAATACTAAATATTAGTATTAATATTATTATTTCTCTTTAAAAATTTTATTTTTTAATTAATAAATACACTTTCTCTTTGTCTTCTATTTTCATTTTTATTATAAAATCTCAACACAATCTTTTATTTTCTTTTTTCTGTAATTTATATTATCTTTTAGAAGATAAAACTATATCTATATATTTAATTTGTGATGAATACTGCATTATTAATATAATAGTTATAATTGCAATAAATTTTGAACGTGAGCTAAATTTCTGGATCCATCGCTATTTGGGACTATTAAAAACACCAATTGATTATCTGGCTTTGCAATATGCCAGAAGTTTGTTCAGTGAAACAGTTAGGAAGCATTTTTAAAGACCGAGAGCTTTAGTCTTCTTCCATATATTGTTCGCACACTAATTCTTTTTTTTTTTTTTTATTTGATTATATATGTATATGTATTTTATATTGATCATAATATATTCATCATATAATTTATTGTTAAATGATTGATTCTTTATTTATAATTTTTTTTTAAAAAAACCTACAATAGGCAAAAATGTATGTATATTAATAAATTTCATCAATATAAAAATTATTTTAATGAATTCATGAGGTGAAAATAAAACTACAATTTTAGATTAATTTAAAATCATTTATCTTGATGAATTCATATATTAAAGATAATATAACTAACAAAATGTAAAATAAATATATTCAACTAAAAGTTTAATAAAAAAAATATCATACTATAGTTTGTGCAGCCCCTAGTGAGCAGTTTCTTAATATTATATATTTTTGCTAATATATGAACTAATAAATTATCAATTTTTCAATTTTTATGTGAGTAAAAAAAAGGTCAAATCTTCAATTTTTGCACATACTTATTTTCCTTTTAAAAGATTTTTCTTTGAGGATTTTTTCATTAAAAGGATTTTCGTATGTGTATACCTTTTAGCCAATTTATGCATTAATTAAAATTAAAAGTTCCCTTCTCAAGTGAGTCTAAAACCACATTCAATAATGATATAATATTTTAATATCATATTAAAACATTTAATCTCAATGCTCTAGGTTAAAAAATTTAAAATAAAATAAAATAAAATATTATATTTTACTTTATGAATTCAAAATATTATTGTTTTAAGTAAAGATGATTGTGGTTTAAATTATTGCATGGATTAGATAAGTAGAATAATATTTATTATATGTTATAATTTAATTTCAATAATCTTGAATAAAATAAAAAAATTACGTTTTGATAAATTTAATATCTTACTTCTTTCAAAATGAATATAATTATTGTTTCATATATATATATATATATATATATATATATATATAAAGCTTTCCAGTGATTTTCGTAGGATTTTTTCAAATTGAAAATTAATAAATTAATAAGAAATTCGTTCTGAAATTTTCAAAAATGTTTTCAAAAGTTTTTAGAAAATTTATTGTCCGTTTTGTCATTGTGTTTAAACTGTATTTTGCAAATTACGTTTAAAATATTCAAGACTTAGTAAATAACAAATTTAAAAAAGTTAGACTTTTAATTTTTAGTAATAATAATAAAAATTAACAAACACTAAAAAAATGTTAATCATGTGAGCATGGGATTTTTCGTGCTTAGGCATCATCTAAGGCAGGCTAACATTTTTTGATGAATGACAATTATTTAAATATTGTGTATTTTATTGGTCAATTTTGAGAATTTTCAAACATGCTGACCCTTGGCTTGTTTAATCATAAATTTATCAATTAACCTAAAATGTTTTTCATCTTCTGGTTTAAAATTATTTGTCTAATGGATTTGTGATCTTGTAAGAGATTACAATTGGGAATATTCTTCACGTTTATATATGCATGAACCAAAATGCTTCAACTGCCTTTTTTTTTTTTTGTATAATCACATTATTGTATGATATTTTATTAGATGCTTTCCATGGATCTATGAATGGAAATGAAATTATTACTATTAATATTCTTTGTGGAGTTTGTCCATTATTACTAACATTGTATGTGGACTCTTTTTTTTTTTTTTTTTTAGATGATAGGTATAGTGAGAAGATGTGATAGGAATATCACTATTTCACCTTATACAGATATTTAATTTTTTTTTAACATTAGCAACTATCTTTATTAATATGATTAGATCTATATTAGTTTTGTGAATCAGTCAATTTATAAAGTGAATGGCCCGATCTAGTTAAGGCATTAAAAAAACAGCAGCTTGGCTTATTATGAATATTTCTCATTGAATAAGACTTTTTGTTTCACAATCAGGCTTGGTGGTTCATTCTAAATAGGATGGTTAATCCTATTCCTAATAGGATATATATATATAAAAAAAAAACTATCTAGCCACTCTTGTGTATAAGAGAAATTCACTCGGTATATTAATAATCTATTATTATGTTTATACCCAAAATTATTCTGACCTAAGCTCATGTAAATTATGCAACTTAATTCTAAAAATTCATTAAATTTGTTTCAGATTCATAATCCATGACTCATGAAGTTAAATGGAGCTATGAGAGAATAAGACTACGTGGTAAACATTTGAGTAAAGTGGAGAATAAATTGAATAATTGAGGAACTTAAGCTCATATAATTATGTGGCCTAATTTTAAATAGGATTTGTAGAATAAAAAACTATCTAGCCGCTCCTATATATAAGAGATGAGATATTCACTAGATATATTAATAATCTATTATTACTATTTACACTCAAAATTATTTTGGTCTAAGCTCATGTAAACTATATGGTCCAATTTTAAAAATCCATTAAATTTGATTTAGATTCATAATTCATGACCCATAACATTAAATGAAACTATGAAAGAATAAAAGCAAGTAGTAAATATTTGAGTAGATTGGAGAACAAGTTAGATATTGAGTAGTGTGGAAGTAAAAAATGAATGTGCTAAGGATGGGGACTTGATCACCAAGCAAAAGGAGAGATCATCAAGCAAGAGGAGTCTATAAATAAAGGAGCAAGTTTCACGAGAGGGGCACATTCAACACATAGACACAAGGCTTTTTCCTATAACACAAAATACCTCAAATTTTGTATTAATACAGAAGTAACATAAATTATCTCAAATTTTATAACTTAACATAATATCTTAACAACTTAATAAAAAAATTTATTTAGTTCACAAAATAAATGAAAACTTTAAATTTTTCATAAAGTTATTAATTAAAGTAATTATAATTTACTTAGTAAGTAGATTTATTTTATATTAAAAAAGATAATTTTGTCATTTTTTATAAATTAGTTACTTAATATAAATTATTTATAACTTAATAAAATAATTTACTTTATTTCACAAAAAAAAAACTTTGAAGGTTTTAGTTATGTAATATAGAGTATGTATAACTTAATGAAAAAAATTCATTTCATTTTATAAGAAAATAAAAAGTTCATTATTTTTTTTTGTAAAGTATACTTAACATAACGTGTGAGTAATTTAACATAAAAATTCTTTCCTTACAAGATAAATGATTTAATTTTGGTAGTTTTTTTTCATAAAGTAGCTACTTAATGTAACTATAGTTTATTTAATGAAAAATTATTTTAGCTTACAATAAAAAGATAATTTTATCATTTTTTTATAAATTAGTTACTTAACATAAATTATTTATAACTTAATAAAAAATTTATTTCACTTCAAAAAAAAAACTTTAGTGAATTTTTCATAAATAGTTACTTAATATAAAATGTGTATAATAACTTAATGAAAAAAAATCATTTTAATTTAAAAGAAATGATATGTTTATTTTTTTGCAAATTACTTAACATAATAGTTTAGTAATTTAACAGAAATATTTATTTACTTTGCAAAATAAATAAATTTAATATAATTGATATTTACTTAATGAAAAAATTATTTTATATTATAAAAAAATAATTTTTTCATTTTTTCATAATGTAGTTATTTAACGTAAATTATCTATAATTTAATGAAAAATTAACTTTAATTCACAAAAATTTTTTAAAGATTTTTTTATAAAATAGTTACTTAATATAAAATGTAAATATTAGATGATGTATAATATGTTACAATTTAATTATAAAAATAATTTAGTATAAAAATAATATGTTAATTTATATTTCAAAATGTCGATGGTGACATTTTATGTGCATAAAATTACATTTAATAATATTTCAAATTAATCAAATAGTATTTATTTAACCATAACAAAAAATCTAGTTATATAGATTTTGGTTATGGTTACAATATTAAATGATATAAAATATACTAAAATTTTGTTTATGAAAATTATAAGAATTATTTAATATAAAAATAATGTGTTAAGTTATATTTTAAATATCAATAGTTATATTTTGTATGTACTAAATTAAATTTAATGATATTTCAAATTAATCAAATAGTATTTGGTACAAAAATCTAATTTTGAATTATGTTCTGTAGATTTTGGATTGTGGCATAATTAACAATAGTTGCAATTCAAATTAATAAAATAGTATTTGTTAAAAGATCTAATTCTGAATTATATTTTATAGATTTTAGGTTACGACATAATTAATATTATTTACAATTCGCTAGCAATACCGAATTATTACTATTAGGTGCCATAGTTTTACCTCAGACACAAATAATCAAACAGAATAAAGACCAACGCAACTAAATTATCAATGAGCTTTCAAAATCCTTAAACTTTGCTTAGTTATAGTAGTTATTCATGTTAATCATATGAATATTTTTATATCTTGTACTGTAAATTTCTTATTTAGTGTTTATCTTTTAATTGTAGTAATTATCATAATTATATGTTTAATTATAGACTTGATTATAGGCTTAATTATATGTTTAATTATAAGCTTGATTATTGGCCTAATTATAGGCTTGTATACAAGGAAAGTAGGTATGTATATAAGGTTGGTTCTCTGTCTTTATCAAAAATACATATTTTCCAAAATTCTTTAAACTCTTTTCTTCTTCTCATTATTTACAATTCAGCCTTCAAGTTTTCAACATACTTTACTTTCTTTGCTTTCAATCATTATCAAACACTGTTTTTTTGCTTGTAATTATTCAATTTAGCTAATCAAATCTTAATTTATTGATGTTTATTATTTAATTTTCAATCCTCATATCTTTTATTGCTGCTTATAATTAGTTTATAGTTCATCAAATTTCTTTTAACTCATTTAGTTAGCATTGAAATGCAGTACAACTATATCAATGAAGTTAAGAACCCAGGATAGTCTAGGTCTCTTTATTGTCCGTATAGTCTTCTGATTAGAGGTCAAAGAGTATTTATTGTATTCACACATATTAATTGAAGTTTTGCATCTCTGATACGCTTGACGGTTGCGATCATATGTGAAAGGCCTAATTGGTGCAAACAATTACCAAGTAGCTCTTGCCTTCATCTCATTAGTCCTAAACACCATTTAATTTTGAGTTGTGGGCAAGGTAAGTCAGATCATTGGGTCAATATGCATAAAGAATTTCGAGTCGTTTTCGCTGTAATACGTGTTTGGACTGTTGATGAAATCTTGATTCCTTAGCTTGAGCTATTGCTCTATTATTATCAGAATACAATAACGGTCAATTATATTTGGAACCAGACCTAGTTCAGTGATGAACTTTCAAATCCAACCAGCCACTTTTTTGCTAACTCAGAGGTAGAGATGTACTCGACTTCTATTGTACAATATGCAATAGTTTCTTATTTGGAACTCTTCTAAGTTACAGCACCGCCGTTACGTGTGAATACATGCTTAGACTATGATTTTCTAATATCTTTGTCAGAATGGAAGCTAGCACTATTGTGCCCTTAGACTCTCAAATATTGACTAGGGGGAGATCTTCAGTCTTGCTCAAGTACTTCAGGATTCTCTTCACCATAATCCAATGTTCCCAACTTACGTTTGATTGGCATTTACTGGTTATACTTAAACCACGCCAGGTCTCGCACGTAGCATTGCATACATAATGGATCCAATAATAGATGCATATTGTACCCCATCCATCTTTTCTCTCTTAGTTTATATCTTAAGACACATGTCTTTAGAGAGATGGACCCCATACACAATAAGGAAAAAAAAAAAAAAAAAATCTTTTCTTTGTGTTTTTCATATTAAACCTCTTTAACATTTTGACTTTGTACATAGGCTAGGATAAACTTAGCAACCTTTTAAATATATCTTTATAGATCTTAATTGCTAAAACATAGGTTGCCTCCCCTAAGTCTTTCATTGGAGAAGTTCTTAGATAGCCATATCTTCACCTCCTGAAGAAAGAAGCTGTCATTTCCAATGGTAAGAATGTCATCCACATACAAACATAGAAAAGCGATCTTGCTCCCATTAACACATGGTTCATCCATAATTTTGATAAAGCCAAACTCTTTGACTGTTTCATCAAATCGGATGTTCCAACTCCTCAAAGCTTGCTTAAGTCCATAAATAGACCTTTGTGGCTTGCATACCTTATGAGGATGCTCTTTAGCCTTTATGTTGTGTCATATGCACACTTAGGTTTCCATTTAAGAGAGTTGTTTTGACATCCATTTGTCATATCTCATAATTATTGTATGCAGCTATGGCTTGTAAAATCTTTATGGCTTTTAAAATCCATTTGCCATGTCTCTCAGGAGCACAACGTGTCCTACCGGATCAATAGATTTGTATCGACTGAGTCTCTTGCTATGCATCTGGTGTTTGTGCAAGTGTCTCTTATTCCTCTAGGATGTTGATTTAAAGATCTTGAACCTCTTCAAGATCTATATTAATCCCTCCACTATTTCTTAAGAGAAATTCTTTCTCAAGGAACACAAAATGTTTTGAGACGAACAGTATTTCCTCAGTAGGATTATATAAATAGTATCCATGTGTTTGTTTTGAATACCCTATAAATTTATGTCTAATTGACTTAGCCCTAAGCTTATCAGATATAAGACGCTTTACATAAGCGTCACATCCCTAAATTTTAATGTGCGATAACGTAGGCAAATTGTCTGTGCATATATTACATGGAGTTTGTCCATAAATTTAAAAGGAACCATATTCAGAATGTAAACAACTAACTTAAAGGCATAACCCAAAAAGGATGGTGGTAGTGCGGCATTACTCATCATAGATCAGTACCATATCCAACGAGGTAGATTTCTCCTTTCAAACACATCATTATGTTATGGTGTTCCCAGAGGTGTCTATTGTGAAAATATTCTACTTTCCTTGAGATAATCTTGAAATCTTGACTCAAGTGTTTGCCACCTTAATTTAATCGGAGTATCTTAACTCTCTTGCCAGTTTGATTTTCAACCACGCCTAGTCGGTCATTGGCAAACGTAATAAAAATTTTAAAATTTATGCTAATATTGCATGCAAAGCATATGTAATGAACGATTTAAAAGTTTAATTCCCAAATAGCCAAGGATATCATTAAGTTAAGATTGTAATGAAGAACAAAAGCAGCTAGCTTTACGTTCAAGGCTAAATCCACCATTCTTTCTATACCTTTTCTCTTGCTTAAAAGGGTTGTAATAAACCATTGTTGTCCACACTTTGTATGTCTAATCTCTATAAGTATCCACAGGAACCAAGTGGTGAGAATTTCAAGCTTTCTTGCTATGATTGAATGGGATACAGAAGGATAAGTTAGTGTTTGACTAGCGATACTCAAGCTCGAACATTTTGTTTCTATAAAAGGGAATAGCAGATACTTGAGCTTTTATTTAGTATATATATCAAGACCCTAATCTCATTAGGTAATTTTCGCCAAGTAGCCAAATTACTATCTGGCCCTTATATTTATTAAGTAGCTATAGTTAACTACTTAAAGTAACTCACTCTAATTGAGTTATATTCAACCTATTTTAATTTTACCACTTTAGTCTATTTGTGTGTAACCCTATAGGCTTTCTAACTTGTTTGACAATAAATATAAGTCATATTGATTAATCAGTTTCTCAAATAATTAATAACTAGATAGATTAAATAATTTCATTTATTATCAATTCTCTAATTGATTTCCTATATATTTAACAATCATGATTGATGTTTGGCTTACACATTATGACAAATCAATATAGCTAAGAATGGTTAAGATGATTTTATCATGTACCCTTGACAAAATGACTATCAGTGCAATACAATCCTTGCATTGAATATGTCCTACTTAAACGATGGAATATGGAAAATGTTTTTTTTTTAATTATAACAGTTTGATCATATTAAGTTCCTTCTAACTATTAATTCAAAAATAATCACGTCATTTTACTTTGGCCAAAGATTCATAATCATTATTAGAAGTCATCTACTAGGATATGCTTTAAATACTTCAATGAATCCTCTCTTGAACACTCATTATCTCCATCAAGTTATTGTTATATCTAAAATAAGTCTTATGAGCTATTCATGATCAGGACAACTAAAGTCATGAATCAAAGTATAGAAGTCACTTGACAAGATACTATGGTGTTCTTAAGTCTAAGAACTAACTACACGCTACTCATAAGAATCTAACATAGACACATAAGTATCGCTCTACATTCTTACAGGTTATTTAGTGAACTTATTCTCTAACAAACACCTACTTGCATGCTTTAAGTATCTCGTATACTTTTACTTATGGGATTCATAACTACCTTGACTTTCAAGGCAAGAACATACATGTACCAATCACAATGACACTATTAATATTCAATCTTGATAACACATCGAATAGGAATATTTAGGAATGATATTGTGATGCGGTAAGTATCCCAAGCTACCTCCACAAAGTGTGTACATTCCAAGGGTTTTTATCTTAAGTGTTATATAAATTAAATAACTATATTATATAATTAGTAATATGTCAAAAGATCAAGATGCCATAAATGTCTAGTACATGGCATAACCAACCGATTGGCTATCAGGCCACATACTAACAGTTAACTTGAGTATTTTCAGCTTGATCTGAAGGATTAGACATCATTACTTGCACTTGTAATCAACATACTTGTTCTGTTAACCCATCTACTTCCTTGCACAAAATTTGATACTTAGTTCCCACTAGCATATATTGTCCCATCGAGTGTTCTAAAAAGATATTTTCCTTTAATAATTAAAGAAAACTAAAGTTGTTCATATTGTGATGTTAAATACTATTAGTATCAAATTAGGTATAAAGTCTTTTGGACAAGATATGCCTAAAGTTCAATGAATTAACAAGGAGTTAGTTAAAATTCGATATATAAGTAATAAACTGTCAATCAATAAGGGAATATATAAATTAATAATCATCATTCCAAGTAATATATTGGCAAAGTGCCGTTAATTGGAGCAATAGACGAAATAGAGTTAAAAGAATACAATAATAAAATCTAGAAACTATTGATTTTTATTAATAATGTTTTCGTGTCTGTATAATCAAGAATCCTACTTTTACAAGAACCCTAACAAAGACAAAGCTCCTAATCAAAAAAAGAAAAGAAATACAAAAAATTTTAAAAAGTAAAGCTAGATCCATAACCTTTCTCCTATTAGAAAAAAATTAAAAGCCTAAAAACCTATAAAAAATGAGGCTGGATCTAAACAATCTCTAAAATGATGATTCTATTTTTATCATAAATATTTTTTTGATGATTCTGCATTTTTTTTAAAAAAAAATTATCTCTAACATATTTCACATCACATATAATAATAATAATAATAATAATAATAATAATAATAATAATAATAATAATAATAATAATAGTAAAACTTATATAATACTAATGATGATGATGATGATAAATTTCTTAGGAGCAACTCAAGCATTAAAAACTGAAAGTAAACATTTTAAATATGCTTACATGAATATAGATAAATTTATTTGAACTGAAAATATATTAAACAAATTCTAAAAGCTTTAATATATTAAAAAAATATGTGAAGGACTTAAAATCAATGACGTTTTTCATGCTCATTCAAAATGAAAAACGTGGCTACAAAGATTCAATGAATGGAACTTAACAAGTAACATTCAAACTAAAACGTGGCTCAAAATTTTAACTTTTTAAATAAAAACATTTTTAATAATTTAAGTCAAGTCAAATTTAGATCATTTATCAATTAGATTAATGATATATTAAAATTGCTTTCATATATAAATAATTTAAAATATTTTAAAGCCTATAAATTATAATTTAGCCAATAATTGTAGTGTTTGCTATAACAATGCTAAATAGTCTCGCAATATCTTTCAGCACACCCACATAGTGGAATTTAGGATTTTTTTTTTTTCTAAATTTAGCTAAGCTCTCTCTCTCTCTTTTTTTTTTTGTACAATAATATTTAGGTTCAATTGAATTAGAAGGCACACATCCAACATTTTATTGGTTCTCATATAACATTTATAAAAGAAAATATTCTTATAATATAGAAAATTAATATGAAATTGATTATCAACATGGCAAATAATAACATATTAATTTAACTTCAAAATTTAATTATATTTTCACCATAAATTTTTGTCGATAATTTTATATCTTTACAAAAAAAAGTTTATATCTAATAAGTTTCACATCACATGAAAACCTGTATAATAATAATAATAATAATAATAATAATAATAATAATAATAATAATAATAATAATAATAATAATAGTAAGTTTCTCACGAATAATTCAAACATTAAAAGAAGAAAGTAAACATTAATAATAATAATAATAATAGTAAGTTTCTCACGAATAATTCAAGCATTAAAAGAAGAAAGTAAACATTTTAAATCTACATGTACGGACGTAAATATCGTTTCTAAAAGAAAATATATTACACAAAGTCTAAAAATTCTTTAATATTTTTTTCAAGAAAAAAACTTTGAAGGACTTAAAATCAACGGTGTTTTCATCCCCCATTCAAATATAAACGTGGCCTGCAAATACTCAGCCAAAAAGAAATTTGACGAGTAACATTAAAACTAAAACGTGGCTTTTCATTCCTTTTTGTAAAGCTTTGCTTTTAATTTCCCTGTTTTGTAGTTTCATTCAATGTTTTGAAAATCGAATCAGACTCATCGTTTAAAACGATAAAATTAGAAATTAGATCAGTATTCAATTCGATTTGATTCAAACCAATTTTTAGTATTATTTTTTATTTTTAATTATTATTATTATTATATTTATCTATTTAATGTTTTTCAAAATTTTTAAAATTATTTAATAATTTTTAAAATTTTATTTATTATTAAATTAATAGAACTGAATTAATCGAACTAATAAAATCGATTAAACTGTGAATTAATCAATGACTGATAGACCGATCAGATTTTAAAAACATTGATTTATTGAGCTTTGAGCAAGGCCCTAAAAATCATATGTGACCCTTTCTGTCTCCTGCGCCTTTCAATTTGGCTATTGCTTTTCTCGCTTGCGTTTGAGGTCCCCAGCTCTTAACGTGTTCTTTTTTGCTTTCTTTTTTCTGTCTGGAGGTGTCATAAGATAGGACTTCCCTCTTTCAAAACAATTATCACTTACAAATTTTCACATTATCTAAAAAATTATATTTAATATTTTGACAATTCACAATTTATAATATATTTTTATTTATATCCTTAATTATATTTAATAAAATTATATTTAATAAAGAAAGAAATATACTTTATTAGTCTAATAATTAAAGAGGACAAATTAATAAATTTTGATTATAATTAATAAAAATGAGCATATATTTTGAAATATCTAAAATAAAATAATGAACAATCTTTTTATGATAAAGAAAGTAATATTTAATAACACAAGTAACACATGTGCATGAGGCTTTCAATGAAGTAGTAAAGTCATTGATTTATTATTTACATATAAAATAATTTAATTATGAATCATGCGATATTTACTCTTTTTGTTAAATAATTAAAAATTAAACTGATATTTACTCTTTTTGTTAGATAATTAAAAATTAAAATAATGAATAAAACGATTAAGAATAACATCCATCAACATAATTAGAAGAGGAAAATTAATATTCTTCTTTTGTTAAGTTTATCGAAACTTTGAAATTAAAAAATTTATAAATCAAATAAACAAAATTTGAGTATATGGTTATAAAAGAACAGAATGAGATGAGTTTGAACAATTAAATTTGATTAATTTATTAAATATGTCTAAAATTTATATTTAGATTTGTTTTAATTAAATGAGCTAAATTTAACCAAACACCACTATATTCGTTTATGGTTTTTGAGTCTAATTGAATCTAAATCTTTTTAATAATATTAAATTATAATTGAATTTTTTTTATAAAATTACTAAAAGCATAATATTTATTATAAATATTTGATATATTCAATAATATTTATCTCTTTTTAATCATTTATATAGTAAACTACATAATTTTTGTATTATATAGTGTACTATAAAAAAAATGTTGATTTAGATATCACATTTAGTTATCACATATATGTGGTTGCTATTTAGCCACCACTTAACGATTGATTTGCTACTATTTGGAGTTCAGTCGAGTGAAAATGAAATTGGCTACCATTTTATGATGAAATAGTGACCACAAATTGACATATTAAATAGCTACCACATAATGTGATCTTTAAGTGATCTCTAAAAAGGGAGTGAAGAAAAGGTGAGAGACTTAAAGACCAATTTGAGACCATAAAATGATTGCTAAATTAACAACCAACATAATGTGGTAGCTAAATTTGGTGCCACAAAATGGTGCTAAGTATAATAATTGCTTGAACACCACAATTTGTGTTCTTCAAATAGCAACTACAAATAGTGGTTGCTAAAGCAATTAAATTTATCACTAAATAGTAACCACATCATTTGTTGTTGCTATTTAGTGATCTAATTCATCCATATAGCGACCACATTTGTGGACACTATATGGGATCAAATTCATCACCCTTCAATGACCACATATGCATGATCGCTATATGGGTGATGAATTTCATCCCATATAGTGACCATAAACCAATGTGGTCGTTATATTGGAACAAGATGATTACCCCTTGGCGACCATATACGTGTGGTCACTATATGGGTGATAAAATTCATCCATTATAGCGACAACATATGTATGTGATCACTATATTAGATGAAAATAATCACCTATTAACGACTACATACATGTTGTTGCTATATGGGTGGTGATTTTCATCCAATATAACAACCATATATATAAGTGGTTGTTATATTATATCAAAATCTTTACCCTTTAATGACCACATATATGTAATTGCTATACGAGTGTTAAAATTGATCCACTATAACAACCATATGGGCATGCAATCACTATATCATATGAAAATCATCACCTATTAGTGAGTCCTAAGTATGTGGTTGTTATATTAGATAAAAATCATCACCTTTTAGCGACCACTAGGATGTGATCGTTATACAGGTGATGATTGTCATCCAATATAGCGACCACATTCCCATTTGGTCGCTATATGATTACCTAAAAGTGATCATTTGTTTAGTGGTCGCTATTTGGCAATAGATTTCTACAAATCAACACATTATTAGCGACCGCTTGATTGTGGTTGCTAACAGTACAACATAATATTTTCTTATTTAAGTATATTATGTAATATATATAATATGATAATATATATAATTATGTAATATATGTAATGTAAATTTATATAGTATATGCAATAATATAAATTAATACTATTATAAAATATACAAATTAAAAATATAAATATAAGTACACTTGCACAAAAACCTCTCCCATTTCAAGTGGAGTATATCGATGTTCATGCTATTGAGATAGTAGAAGATGATCAAGTCACAACATTGGATGGTCCAATTAGTGTTCTAATTGAGATTGTTGATGATGATGTTTCTTTAAAAGAAAAACCCGAACTACTATCAGAAACTTCATCTGAATTAGAGGAAGAATTAGATACATATGTTACGAATGACACTGATAGTAAGTAACAAACTATTTTTAGAAATACATACTCTAATCTTGCTTATCTTTTGTGATGTTTGATTATGGTTATAATTATATAATTTTGCAATTTACATATCATAATATATTTATAGTTGTTGCATGATTGTTGCATTTATTTTATTCTACAGGATGTGTTATTGACCATGTGGTGTAGATGATTTTGTAAGAGGGGCAGAGGATGAGGCACAGTCAGGGGGCCATGTGTTACAGAGATGCCCCCAACATCAATAGGTATTGACTATGCATTTACTTCTACCACTGCATCTCTATTAGCATCCATGGCAGAACAGCTCCAACTGGCGCATCACCTCTTTCAGCACCATCTCCATTAAGAGCTCCATCACCACTAAATCCATTTGTAGCTCTTTCATCTATGTTAGTCCCAACTTTGGACTCAATTCCTTTTCGTTCACAACCATCTACTTTAGGAATGCTTGCTTTAGTTTCGGTCATAGGCATCTATTATAGCAATGGTCGTAAGCAACTGCAATTAAATAATGATCAGTAAGTCAAATTGTATGAATTTTACTTTAATTTCATTAAGTTCATTAAATAAAATATTACTTCTTTTGATAATTGTAGATTCATTGCATCATATGAAATAGTCGTTTGTATATCCCATATTTTTAAGAAGAGAATAGATGAACAGGGATAGAAGTGAAAAGCGGTGCCACATGAGGTTCGAGATTTATTTAGGTGAATTTCAGGTAATGCATTAAGTAGATGAAAATAGATATATTAGTGTTTGATGGTTGTAAAGTGTAATATGATGGATAATATTATTGCTATGTCAACTACATATATTTTGGGAAGTGTATGGTAAAGTTATGATATATTTTGGGAAATGATTTGTTATTTGCAAGAATATGTCTCAACTTTAATGTTTGGATAGTGTCTAATTTAGAGAATATTCGGCTGAATTTTTTTATTTGTTTGTTTATTAACTTTATTTATGTATGTCTTTTACAATAATATTTTGTGTGGGACAATGTTATTCATTGGATAGTCAGGCCGGCTAGGTGCAACTAGCTATTAGGAGATATACAGACATGCAATACAAGTGAAGGCTTAAGGATTGGGCTAAAGATTTCTTTCAGTTTATCTTAGAGCGTAAATCCAAAAATTGTCAATGTGAAAAAATAGGCCTTAGTTCTGGTCCAACACAACACACTTTTGATTTCATCTTTATGGACGAGTATGCCGGAATGATGGTAAGAAAAATTATATTATAGTTTCACTATAATTTAACAGTCACAAAATTATATTTATAATTTTTTTCAAGAGTTGGAGGAAGATGTACTCCTAGGCAAGGTACATGTGTTTAATAGAACACGCATGAGAACAACCGCAGTTGGATCGAGGGACTACATCGATCTGCGTGCTCAACAATTAAAGGTAAGTACTTAATATATGTTTACAAATAGCAATAAACAATGCATTAACTGACAGTATATGTTCTTTTGTAGGCACATTTTCACAATCTCATAACTGAGACGTCCTATGATAAAACTTGGAACCTAGTTCAGCTCTCTTAGGTAGATGAGGACCGCCTCTTCCTATAAGTAGTTGGGACTTCCTCAAACAGTTGATACACGTATGAGATGGGAAGAATAAGACAACTAGCTTTTTCTCTGATGCCTTCATGTCCACAACTATCACCAATGCTATCAATCAACAACACCTCAAAGATCTTAAGGAGACTACCTCTCATTTGGTACAGTAATTATCAAAGAAAGATATCCAAATTCAGGCATTGTAGTCCACTATCAAGAATTGGATGCATGAGATAATAGAGGAGTGGATGCACTGGTTGGTGCAGGAGATGGTCCATTGCACCCATGAGCATGTCCCAAGTCCAACTAATCCACCTCTCAGTAACGACTCTGAACAAGATCTATTTGTCGACTTGCGATTCCCAGGCCTTTTAGAATTTCTTTTATATATATATATATATATCCATTTTTTGTATTATAACTTAACTTTAGAACATTGGGCTTTGAATATTTCTTATTTTTAATACTATGAATTTGAAATATTAGTATTGTACTTTATTATATTTTATTTAATTACAGTTATGTTTCAGTATTTGCATTTTCAATTTATTTCGGATGCATATAATAATAATAATAATAATAATAATAATAATAATCAAATTATAAAATATTTAGTTATTTAGCTACCATAGAATAATCTAAATAGGATCATTTAGAGACTACAATATCTGGTTTCTAAAGAGCGACTACAAATTATGGTCTCTAAATTGAGACCACAAATAAAACTCATATGTTTTGGTCTCTAAATAGAGATCACAAATAAAAATCATATGTTTTGGTCTCTAAATAGAGACCACAAAATTTTTTTTGTTTTAGCGGTAAGTGTATATTAAACAGGCAGAAAAACATTAGTAATTGGATATAAATAAGCTATTCATGAGTCTAAACAAACTAAATAAAACTTTATTTCAATTTAATTTATTTATTAAATGAATTTTAAAATTAAATTTAATAAACAAGTTTGAATGAATTATTATCAAATTGAGTTATGAAAATATTCATCAAACGACTTCATTCATATACATTTTTAAATTTCAGAAAAATTTTCAACTTTCTCTAGCCTTTACTTTAAAATTTTAATCCTAGTGCAAATTGTCTATATTTAATTAAATTGAAAAAGATTGATTTAATATGATAAGCAAAAATTGATTTATGACATACCAGCTTACCAGAAAATCGTGGAAAAAAAAAAAAAACATTGAAAACGTTGTAGTGACTTCACCTCAATGGTTGATCTACTTAGTTGGGTTCTGAATGATATATATGTTTTTTTTTTTAATTAAATCGGCAAAATAAGTTTCTTATATCGAAGAAGACAACAAAACATGTATGATTTGAATGCAAGCAAGATTATTTCACTTGTCTCTCTAAAAAAAAAACAATTATTTCACTAGTCAAACTGATTTTTAAATAAATATCACTAGAAATTTAAGATGTCAATATCATCATATTTTCATAGAATTTCTTGTTCTAGAAAACAAAAATGTAACAAGTTTTTTACCATTCTATTGCTGATCACATTTGTCTATGGCTTTCTTGCTGAAACGTCCAACTAAAATTGTCTAGCAATTTCTAAAAAAATAATTTAGGAATGTCAATCCTGATTAGCTTTTCATATTTGATTAATATATTATATTTATATGTTACGGGAAAATATAAAATTCTATGTTTTTTCTTTTTGACAAATATGGTCATACGATCTATTAGCAAAATTCTACCATGTGATGTAATGTTGTTCGCAAAATTGTATAAAATCCGTAACTCTATTACATCCATATGAAATTATACTAGAATTTGTACATTACTTTAAATAATTATGTGTTTAAAATTTAGATACATAATTTTTTTTTACTCTGAATATAAAATTTATTCTTTTTTTGTTTACTTTTTATATATATTTGAACCAATTCTAGAGTAAGAGAAATAAAATTAGTTCAAATATATATAGAAAACAAAAAAAAATAAATTTTGTATTTAGAGTGAAAAATTATGTACCCATATATAATTAATTGAAATCATATACAACATATAGTATCATGTTAGATGGATGTAATGAAATTACTTATTTCGTATTACTTTGCAAGTAACATTATACCACATAATAAAGTTATGCTAATAAACAAAATACAAAACTATTTTTGCCAAACTAAAAAAATCATATAGTAGAATTTTATACTTTCCCTTATATGTTATTACCTTTATGTTTAGTTAATATGAAATATACATTCCAATAAGAGACATAAATAAACATTATTTAGGTTAATCCAAAGTAAAATTCAATAAAAAAATTTATAAATTTATAAATTATTTGAAGATATTTATCACTTTAACAACTTTAATTGATTATACTGGTTATGTGAATTTCCTTCCCAAAAAAAAAAAAATACTGGTTATGTGAACAACTTTTTAGAAGATAAAGGAGCATAAAGATTTGAATTTCTATATTCCTCCATTTAAATGATGAAAAACTTGAGTATAATCTATTTGTATATTAATAGCTATTGATAATATTGAGTCGAGCATAAATCAGTAAAAAAGTGATATGATCGAGCCAGAGCTTTAGGTTTAGTATAGAAGTAATCAAACCAAGCCTGGATAAGAACAACATCAATATTAATCCTTAGTTTTATATCAATATTTAACAGTAAATATAAAGTTTTGGATTAAAATCTCATATACTAAAAAATAAATTTTACTGTCAAAAAATATTAAAAAATAAGTTTAAGAAAAGAAGAGATCTACTCCTTATTATATTATATAGTTGATTAAATAAATATACATTTGTACTCTTTAAATTAATAGCGTTGTATTAACACTTGGCAATAATTAATAGGTTTTTAATTCAACTATGTAATTATGAGGTAAATTCAAATAATATTCTACTTAAAACAAAAAGACTTGTCAATAAGGTGGGTCCAAATGAACTCAATCCATCAATGAAATTTTAGAACATTTTGACATCATAGAATAAAAGTGATAAAAAATAAAAAAAAAACTACTGTTGAAATCTAGTTATGGTTACCTATCAACAATAAATGTGAGAAAACAATTCGGGACTGTTTTAAAATTACCATTTTGATGTTTAAGTTAATATGAAAGATTTTTATAGATGAAGTATTGAATTTGAAATATCAACTATAAAACATATATCTAGTATGCTTAAATTAGTACGAGAGATTCATATAAATAGAATATTGAATTTGAAATATTAATTATGGAACATATTTAGTATATAAACTTTATTTGTAGAAGTTACCAGCAACTTAAGTTACTAGCAATTTTATTTGTTCTTACAGTATTAGAAATCCTATCTTGTATAGGATTATGACTTTATTAAGCCAAGCTACTATGAATAAGTGTAATATAATCTATTTAATTAACTTAATTATCAAAAAGCATCTTTCCCTCTCTTCATAACATTATAAGAGTTATTGTCTCCAAAGGACGAAACTGGCCAGCTTTTTAAGGGGGGGCAAAAGAATCCTCCCAGTATTATTAACATATTCTTTTTCCCCCAAATCATCATATAGCAGGAGTAGACTTTATTAACAACAACAAAAAATTAATTCGTGTCAACGAAGA
Source organism: Omphalea diandra (assembly GCA_949677035.1). Taxonomy (NCBI): domain Eukaryota; kingdom Viridiplantae; phylum Streptophyta; class Magnoliopsida; order Malpighiales; family Euphorbiaceae; genus Omphalea; species Omphalea diandra. The sequence continues at coordinate 23,481 of CATIWR010333998.1, read as the reverse complement.
CGACCCACGTCTGGTTCTTGTTTCCTGTACAAATTTTCTTGCTTGCAGGACCATTTCCATTGTCTCGAATAACACTATACTGCTACCCCATTTTATTATTTATTGCATTACCCTATCTCTGCTTTCTATTAGGTTGCTTTTCCATTCAATCATTTATCTCCCCTCTTAAACAACATCTTCCCACCTTTTTTTATGTGCTTGAATGAACTGGCACAGCATCTTTGCTTCCATTATAAGTTGCTATATATAAAGCACTCTTTTTCCCTTGACTTTTGGCCGTCTAATTCTCTCAAGCGTTTAAGCTGTGGTGATCACTTTGTACAATGGGCAGACAACCTTGCTGTGATAAGATTGGACTGAAAAGAGGCCCATGGACTATTGAAGAAGATCATAAGCTCATGAACTTTATCCTCAATAATGGTATCCATTGCTGGAGAATGGTTCCTAAGCTTGCAGGTTTTACTTCCTCTTCTTTTTCTCCTCTCTACACATGCATAAATATATCTATATGTATATTTGAGCTAAAATGGTAGTATGCATTTTGGTTGTTAAGGCTTGTTACGATGTGGAAAGAGCTGCAGGCTGCGATGGATTAATTATCTTAGGCCTGATCTTAAGAGAGGCGGATTTACAGAAATGGAGGAGAATCAGATTATTCAGCTTCATTCTCGTCTTGGCAATAGGTAAAATTTTTTTATTCCAGTGACTAAATGAATTCGTAAATTCATTTACATAACGACTAGTTGATGATTCGAGATATAATTTACTATGCCAATTAATGTTTGTGCAGGTGGTCTAAGATTGCTTCACATTTTCCTGGTCGCACAGACAATGAAATCAAGAACCACTGGAATACACGAATCAAGAAGAGGCTAAAGCAACTTGGTTTAGACCCTGTAACTCACAAGCCTATTGTTGATAAAGCAGAAATGAGCAGCCCTGATGATGCTGTGAATAATAACGAGTCGAATTCGTTTGCCCGCAGAATAGAGGAAGATCAGGCGAAGAATGGGGATGATGATTTGATAGTTAAAACAGTTGATGATGAGAAAATGGGTGATGGGAAACATCAGGATGATCAGTTAGTAGCTGCATCAACAGATGAAACTTTTGAACTTTTGAACAACTATGAAATGTTGAATGGAAACATGGATTTGGGGTCATGGATTAGCCATCTAGAAACCAACAATTATACTTGTATCAACTCTTACAGTTCTTCATTGTCTACAGGAGAATCCAACAATAACCCTTCAATTGGTGAATCTCCTTCTGTTGTTCGACCCGACGAATCTTTAAGAAAATGGGTTGATAGTGTGGATTCTATTCTCTCATGGGATACCTTCAACCATCTAGGTGATGATATTTTCTTCCTGGAAAATACTCACTACTGTAACATACCAAATTCTGTCCCCAAGTATTCTTAATTTCACCACCAAGAAAGAACATATTGTTGTAAAAATAACAATAATAACCAAAGGACTATTGTTACTGAGTGCGAATATATCCTCATCATCACCTCATATACATTTGAAGATGAACATTTTTCTTACTAAGATTAGTCTGTTTTTGTTCACTGTAATTTTTTGTTATTTCACTGTCACAGAGATTGAGCTTTGAGTGGGCCGTAAAGGGTCTCGAACTTCTCCTTAATTTGTAACTGTGTATTTCTATGTGAATGTCCTAATTCATCATCAAGTGTGCCTGTGACTGTGTGTTGCTTTCATTTCTTGCCTTGGAAAAATGGTAGCTGTTTCTTTCCTTCTTCCTTCTTCTTTGTTAATTCTTTTAAGAAAAAGAAATATAAAATTTAAATGAAAATTTTTCTAAAATATCCTTTATGGGTAACGACATTCAGACCAAATTACTGTTAAATATGTAATCAATAAATCTCTTTTATTTTTTACTGGACTTATTTGGTAGAAAATCAATATATAGACAATTATATGCAATGTAGCACAAAAATGAAAACACGAAGAATCTGAAAAATGAACGTTTCATAAAGAAACAATATTTTATAAAATAAATATAAAAAATAAAAAAAACACAAATTTTAAAAAGTAAAACATGCACGAAATACGAAAATATGACCAAATTGAAATTTTGGTGCTATATTCTTGCTTGTTTCCCTATACTAATTAAGCACATGGTTGGATAGCTAATTGAGCGTTGTGAAAACAAGGGTAGGTCGTGCTGCGCACTGAATGTGAAGTGGATCCTCCTCAGTGGCTATGAATTAACTTGTATATTATATAGTGTGTGCATGCATCTACTGCTCCAAGGTCATAAATATATAACTAAGCTCATCATGCCGAAAGTGTATGCCCCCCATTATAGACAGCATTAGTCCCCAATTAAGCTATAATGCAATACCATGGCTACATATCTTTTGCTTTTTCTCTTTCTGCCTCTTTTTGTTGGAAGCATTCAAGAAAATATTAGGGCAATGCCTTTGATAGATTATTTGTCTGCAATAATGTGGCGCAAATAGCTATATAAATGGAAAGCAAAAGATAGTTTGTGTTCCTCCCCCCTTTTAATATTATTCTATCTTATTAATATCACTCTATCTATATAAATGAAAGCAAAAGATAGTTTGCGTTCCTTCTCCTTTTAATATTATTTATCTTATTATATTGTTGGAATTCTTTATATCCGACTTTTAATTAAAATTAATTTTTTATTAGCATCATAAAAATAAAATAAAATAAAAATAAGGATAAAGAAATATCTTTAAAAAAAAGTACAATATTTTCTTTTTATTCTTAATACTTTAAAGTTTAAATGCTCAGAAATTAACACAAATAAAATATGAAACATGAAATATTACCTTATAATTGTCAAAAATAAAAAAATATTTAAAAAATATAGTATTTTCTTTTTAGCCTTTTATACCTTAAATGCTGGGAAATTAACACAAATAAAATATGTAACATGAAATATTACATTTTAATTATTTAAAAAATGATATAGTATTTTCTTTTTTGCTTTTTATACCTTAAATGCATGGAGATTAACATAAGAAGAAAAATATGGCACATGAAATATTACCTTACAATATTATTAAAATACAAAAAATTAGAAAAAGAATTACAATGTTTTTTTAGACTTTCATATCCCAAATTATTTTAAGATAAAAGGAGGGAGCTTAATTAACATAAATAAAATATGAAACATGAAATATTGTTTTATAGCTATTAAAAATAAAATATTTAAAATTTCAATGTTTGTTTTTAGTCTTGCATACTGTAAATGTAAATGCTCGAAGATCAACACAAATAAAATATGAAACATAAAATGTTACTGTTACCATTCAATTATCAAAAATAAATTTAGTGCATTTATCTTTTATTATGTAATATCCCTCCTTTTATCTTAAAATAATTTATTATATAAGCATATAACTTTGTCTGAATAATAACTTTATGATTAAAGATATATCACTTTATTTTTCAAATTTAAGAGAAAATTATAATGATAAATATTAACTAATTTTGTCATAGTATTAATTATACTTTGATACATACTTGATTTAATGAAAATATCATAATCTATAATAACATTGTATTTTATATCTTATGTTTTATATTGTATATTTTTTAAGTTATAATATGACTCTTATATGAAATGAAATAATAGTATATTACTTAAAAAAAGTAAGAAATCAGGTGACATAATATATATATATATATCTTTGCTTTATATATGCTTTTTTTTATCTTTTTTTTTTTGGTTTTTTTTTTTTTTTTTATAGTTTTACATACATTCTGCTATAAGGTGTACAATCATCTAGTAATATTAGAAGTGATAGTTTTTTATTCAATATGAATTTATTCAATTTAAAAGAAAATATGAAATTATCAAACAAAATTTTTTTTTATCAAATATGACTTAATCTATGGTCTAACTCATAGATCAACATGAAATGATTCAACCTACTTAACATGCAATTCAATTAACTTGATTTAAATTATTTTAAAATTTTAAATTTATTTAAAAATGAAAATAATATTATATTAAAAAGTAAAAAGTATGAGTTGTCTGATCTAACTCGATTAAAAATCTAAAAATGATTTAAATTTCTTTTTATTTATCAATCTGACCTGATTTATGGCCTAAAATAATCTAATTTAAACTCATTTGATCCCACCTATTTGCTACATCCAATTACTATGATTCTCATAAATGCTAAAACCTTCTAATTAATGAAGAAAATGTCATATTAGTTGGTTGGATTTGAATTGCTTGTATAGATATAAAAATGGAAAATTGGATAGAGTGGTTCAAAAACAACAACTGGCTCAAAAACGTTGAATCACTTTAGAACAGCATTTGTCGATTAAGACCTAATAAAAAGGATTTGATCAGTTCAGCACATTACAATTAATGGCATTAAGTTCAAGTTGGTCTTGCAATTACTAATTGGGGTATCCGTAACATTATTATGAGTTGTCATAGTTAATATTTTTAATCATTTTTTATTCTTTTTTTTTAAATAATGGAAAAATGTCCATGCTTATCTTTTTCCATAGTTTTAACAAGTTGTAGGTCATATATTATTTTATATTCATTAATTAAGTAGCCAATTATCTTAATTAATAATTAAAATTTAAAATATACTCCCTCTGTTCTACCAAAATAGATTTATTTCTGTTTTCACACATATTAAAAAACTAATTAATATAGTTGAAACAATTAATTTTACTTATACTTTTACTGATAGACCCTTGCATTAGATAAAGTGTAATTTATATTATTCTAATTAAATAGTGATAGTTCCTATTTATTGATAATAAAACATAAAGGGACATACTGAAAACTAAAAAATTAATTATATTTTTAAAAGGAAAAATTAACTATAATTTAGAAAATATATCTATTTTTATGAGATGGAGGAAATATAATCTCATAATGACTAATATTGTAAAATTGAACAGACACACTTATTCTTAAGTAATGTTAGTATGCTTTGCTGAATAAAACTTATCATAATTATTTCTCAATTTGTCTTCTTTGGAACTAAGCATACATAATTTATTTCCCACTTGTTATAGCTTTAGTACATTAATTATTATCCATGCTGTTCATTTCCTATGTGTTCACACACACACAAACATATATATATATATATATATATATATATATATATATATATATATATATCAATAGCATTAGAGACATATTAAGTACAACATATTTATAACCCATCCTAGATAACATATATCAGGGAAGAAGAAAACAAGAGAAGAATAAGCAAAAAGAAAACAATTCAATTAATGTTTTAAGCTAGTGATAAGATAATAGCATTAGTTAAGAGTGAATGACAAAATTCAAATCTCATTAATGTAATCTCTTTTTTATTGTTTAAAAAAAAAAGAGAAAATAATTTAACTTTTTTTAGAATAATAGAATATATTTTCATTCATAAAAAGTCATATAACATTTACAAAAAAAAATCTTATGATACCGATATGAATTGATCATTAACATTATTAATAACTACACATTAATTCAGCTCCGAAATTATGATTTTGTTTTTATAATGAATCTTCTTTGATAATTTTGTATTTTTATCAATTATGAAGATTCCTATCAAATATAGTGTTCTAGCATAATATGGACTGAAATTCATGTAGTACATCAAAACAAATTTAACAAATGATGCCTAATAATATATCATCATATATTACTAAATAATCAATCTCAACCATTAAAACTTTCAAACAAAGAGACAAAACTCTCATCAATAGAGAAAAATAATAAAAACTCTCAAAAGAGAGGCAAAATAAAATAAAAACTAAATAAATAAAGTAAAATAATCACTTTATTAGAAAAAAATAAAGAAAAGAATGAGAAAATAGGCTTGTCATCGATAGAATATAACTACAATAACCCTAAAACACTAAAAGAGAGAGGTTGTTTCAGAGAAAAAAGATACGGCTAGAGTTTTGCACTTCAATCGAACACTCTTAGTTGAATTTCAGGCTGAATCAAATTCCTTTTTAGTTTTAAATTTTTAAAAAGAAAATATTAATTTAATTTTGAATAAATTTTAATTATATTAAATAATTTAATCATCATATGCTTGTGTAGCCGTAAAGGGGATTACAAAAGCAAATTTGATTGGTTTGTTAAAATTCTAAATATAATTATGTTAACGAGTTTTTAATGAGTTGTTTTGAAATTGTGAAAATTTTAGTTTAAATAAATAATGTTTTTGTTCCATTTTTTAATTAAAATAAGTACATAAAAAAAGTCAATATATATGATGAATTGGTGACTATTGATAAAGGTCAGAAGCACACGTATAGGCTGCCGTCATCACTCTACTAATGATTATTGTGACCAAATCAATATTGATTATTGATTAATTAATAACATAAAAATTAGAAAGATAATGGTGGATATTATCACAAGTGGGTATTATATAACAAGACAAAAGCTAGGGTTATTATGTCCTGTAGCTGTGGAACAAGGTGTCCCTTGATTAATTTATATTATTGTAGTTCAACTTTGATGCAATATTCATATCAATTTTTTTTTTTTAAAAAAAAAAAAGAAAAGACAAGTCGTAGACATTATGATGAGTTGTTTTTTTTTTAAAAAAAAAATTATTATTAAAAAGAACCAAAGTAATAGGCTGAGGTCTTTGTTTTATCATTAATTCAAAGCGAAGTTGCTCAATTGACAATTATATAAAGCAAAATGTTCCATAGGGTTTTGAAGTTTTTTTCCCCCTCTAATGATGATTATTGGTTACATTAATTAATTAACCCTATAAAGAGCATTAGGATTTCATATACTGGGAAAAATTAAACAATTGCAATTCTGTGCATATGGTAAATTGATAATTAGATTGTCACTGTCATCGAATAATTATAAATCTCTAAAAATTATTGTTAAGTTCTTTTCTTTTTTTAATTTTTTTGCTGTGGGGTCAAATTATTATTATTATTATTATTAAGAATAAGTTTTTGATGATTCCTTGCTCTGAAAGAAACATGGATGTCAACTAAAGATACAATATATTTTTCCATATAAATAAGGTAAATATATACTTTGAGATTTCTAAATTTCTTATGTTAATTGTGTTTGATCCATACAGTTGAATTCCTTTTTCCCCCTTTTTTCACATTAAAATTAAATCACCTTTAAAGTGGTTTTTATTCACTGATTGAGCCATTTTTGTCTTCTCTACCTATGTGTGCAATAGGGGTATTGCATTTGTTAGAAATTTGTTTGTAGTTTGCTTTGGAGCAACAATCTTGTCAAAAGAGTAATATTTTTGTTCATGTTTTAACAATATTTTTTATTCTCTTATTTGAGAGGTACTAGAGATGGCAAAATGGATTAGATCAAATGAATTTATATAGGAACAATTTTAAATTAATTTATTTTAAATTGGATCATTTTAACAGTATCTTTTTTTTTTAAGTCTCGAATCAAATTATTAAATCAAGAGATAGTAAAAATTATAAATTATTTTTAAAATTTCTGGTTGGATCAAATCCCTCTTACTTTTTAAATTTTTAAAAAGAAAATATTAATTTAGTTTTAAATAAATTTTAATTATATTAAATAATTTAAATTAGATTGACCTACTCTTTAGATTGAGATTGGATCAATTTGAATTTATCTATGGATTGAATTGAATTAATTTTTAAATTGAATTCTTTTAAATCAAATTAAATAAATTTTTTTAAAGAAATTTGAATTAAGTCATAAATCACCACATCAAAGAGTACAAACTTATTCCACTTTTTGGGTCCAATTTTTTTTTTTTAATGTTCCTTTGGAATAATACTATGAAGTTTTAATAGTTTTAAAATTAAAATAATTAAATATTAAAATATTAAATTAAAAATAAATAAATTATATAAATTAAATAACACTTCAAAATAAAATAAAAATAAATATGCAAAATATAAAAATTAAATTAAATTAAAAATTTTAAAAATAAGATAAATTGAAAATAAATCATAAAATTATTTTTAAAAATAACAATAAAATAATTGAATAAAATGTTGCATTATTCATTGTTTTATATAAATTAGAATAATAAACTAATAATAGAATGTTAATTTTACTTTTTTATGTATTGTGAATAAATGTTACTTTATTTATTCTTTAATCTTTTTAATTAAATATTAAAATGATAAAAGCCTAGTCTAGTTGATTTACTGATAATTTCCAAAGTGTGAGTCAAATTCGAAAATCTTTTCCATCAATATAGTAGGAGTTCCATAGAATTAAAAGGAAAAAAAAAAAATTTCTCCATTGTATAGTCACCCATTGAACCTTCAATGATCAAATACAAATTCAAATAATAAGAAGTAAAATGAAATGCATTATAATCATTTTTAAGTAATAAGGGTTGCATTTGTTATAATCCTTAATATTTGTCAGTTCATATATTAATTTATTTTTTTATTTAAAATAAAATTATTTGTGAACTAACTCGTTCGCTAATTGCAATTTAATTTTTTTAATAATCTTATAAAAACATATTTTATATCGTTCTAACACATTCAAAGATATTTATAATGTTCAACTATTGACTTTTAAATATTAAACTCAAAAAATAAAAAAAAAATAACAAACAACATAAAAAAAAAAAAAAGAAGCAATTTAATGATGAAGAATTAACTTGCACAAGACAAGAAATCAACCCTTCCTTTCAAAAATTTCTCATATGTACAAGTTGGAAATGACCAAACCTTAACACTTTTGAACATGAGATCATCACAACCCAATAGTATATGACTTCTTCACCTTTATCTTTAAATTTAAATATATAGACATATAACCTCAAAAGCACTTTTTTCTTTTTTTTAAAAAATACTTGTCTATGAATGAAACAATAATTAAACGTTACTTTAAGAATTTCATTTATTTTTTTTTGTGATAATTATTAATTCCTATTAAATTGGATGTTATCCTACTTGAAATCATATTACATAAATATAGGAAAATGAAAAGCAACTTTGATTACATTTAATTTATAATAATGGTTATATATCATTCAGTCTTTAGTTCAGTAACTCAGAATCGAAGCTAAATTTATCAAAAATTATAATTGTTAGTTATATTAACATTAAATATTTAGTTAGTGGTACTAGAGTCATATTCATGAATGAAAATTTATGAGTTTAAACCCTCAGTTAAGAGCCAAATTCACTAAAAAAAAAAAGATAAACTAGTAAATTTTATCCTATAATAAAAAAAAAACCTATTTATTTTGTCTTTGCAAGTATATTTGTGGACAAGAAAACTGGGATTTCTGAATTTCAAGTTCTTGGGCTTAAAAACTGTATTAGTTTGATAACAAGAACAAACCCGTTTGAAATAAAAGGAAGCAGCCCAATCCAGGAGACACCTACTAAGGCTCATGCATTTCCTGCAACAATTATGAGTAGGAAATAATAACTCTGGGCAATAGCGAAGAATGTTAACGGCAAAACGATGGATACGGTGGATCCATACAAGCGTGGATGCTGTTCCGCGCCTCACCAGATTCACTTTGCAACTACCCAAAGCTGTAATCTTTTCTTTCTCTTTCTTTTTATTGGCTCTGTATTTGACCCGTTAATTGGATTTGATTTCGATCCACTTATCTGTTCAGTCTTTGTTTGATCAAATATTCTGGAATTGTGATCACTGAGCGGCTTAGGCTTCTGGGCTGCAGCTGATGTTCAGTTTTGTTGGAATTCTCAACTGCCCTTAAGTCAATTTTGGGGTAAATGATGCCCACAGAGTGAGCTTTTTTATGGTGAAAATGGGTAATTGTACGGTTCTCTATTTAAGTAGCTTTTTTAGTAAAATTTTGTGGCTATTATTGTTCCATTTTGAACAAGTATGTTATTTGCGCGGTTTGGTTAGCATGCTTTCCTATTTGAAGTCTGGTTAGTTATGGATTGGCATTAACTTCCTACTTTTCCTTATTGATGAGAGATAACATTCATAGCCAAGCGGCTCGTGTTGAGACAAAGCAGTAAAACTGAGAGTAACATTTTGATTCCGATGTATGTGATTTGTTAGATGATTTGCACTTGCTATGCTGACATTTGGGAACCATGCATATGAAGCTGTTGGCTTGGGTACTTTCAGATGTTTAGTGCTGTCACTTGCAGAGCTTACTTATTAACTGAATGGCTGTGCAGTTTTTTATTGTGAACCACTACAACTATCCATGTTTAAGACTATGCTACTGTCATGGAAGTGTTTTCTGAAAACTGTAATGTTGTTTTTCTGTACTTTTAAGAATGATAAATAGTACTATCAGTGTAGTCAAAGGGACATAAGGCGCTCGTCTAGGCTCAAAGGTGAGGCGCACAAGGCCTGAAGCGCCTCTAGACCTCCATGGCGAGGCACCTTTAGTGAGGCGCGCACTTTGTGCGCCTAGGCAATGCCTTTTCCAAAGGCGAGAAGTGCAAAAAATCTGCACCTCTGCCGCAAAATATATTATAAATGTTTCGGAAATTTGAAAAAAATATAAAGGCTATTTTTTTCCCTAGAATATCCACTTATGACTCCTAAAATTAGGGATATTTAAATAAATTTAAGTTATATAGGAAATCTAAAAGTTTTATTTTGGAAAGACAAATATTTATTAGGGCATTTATATAAAAAATCAAGGAAGTTTCCTAATGAAAATAGGAAACTAAAACAAAAGAAGTTACCTTTCTTCAATTCAAGTATATCAGTATCAAAATTAAAATAAAAAACAAAAGAAAGTTGTCATTCTTCAACTCTTCAACACTCCAAGAGTAGTCCCAAGCCATGACCAGCAAAAACAAAGAAACGTGAGTGCCTTTTTAACTTTTAAACACTTTTTTCCCCCATTTTATTTATATAATCCTTCAGCTTTTCTTTGGTCTATATAGTATATAGTTCTACACTTCTACTCTTTCTTGTTATTATTTCTCAAACTATTATTATATATAGCCATTTTTTTGCTCAATTTTATTGCAGGCAAGCCTATAATTGATTTTTCAATACCCTCTGAAAACAAAAGGGACTTGTTGCCTTAGTTGTATCTTGCCTCACTCGGGCGAGCGCTTTTATTGCGCCTTGCGCCTTAGGCGATCATAGGACTTATCGCCTTAGTTGCACCTAGCACTTTTAACTACCTTGAGTACTATCAGTATCAGGTTCAGGCAAAATTAGTGTGATGTAAGCTATTAAATTGGTTCTTTTCTTGTTAGATTCAATGATAATTAATGTTATGTTGCTATTCTCTTCTAAGTTTGTGTTTGACCCTGTTAATTTATAGATTTTTAACTTTCATCTAGTTCAAATATATATGTCATTTTTTAATCTTTCGTACAGGTAGAGGTGGAATTTGCGAATGGGAGCAAGTTTAATTTATCAGCTGAATTTTTGAGAATACATAGTCCAGCTGTTGATGGGAAAGTTAGGTCAGTTGGGGGTGAGAAGGTATATTTTTCAGAACTTTCTCTTGGCCTATTTTTCTTTATTTTTATTTCACCTTAATTCCCACAGTAAATATATTTAGTCATACAAAACTTTATTATTTAACTCATGTTTTTCTTAATCATTTGAATGATTCTAGATTAGAATAAATTAATTGATGGAATAGTTGGATGCTTGGATATCATAAACATTTTTAAGTTCATTATGTTGGCAAGCGTCAACCCATTAATGTTGACAATAATGGTAACTGACTATAAGTACATGTTGAGTTTGTTTCCTTCACATCCACTACCCGGTGTCTGGCTCATTTACGTATGACGTTATAGAAAAATAAAGTTCTTACACATCAACATGGTCTAGTGTGTGGCTAAGTGCGGGACTAAAGCTAAAGCTAGGACAAATATGATGAACTGTTTGAATTCTTGACATTTCTTAATCAGGTGATTTTTGGGCGGCACCATGTGGGTATGATGTCTGCAGAACCTGTGGGAAACTATGGGGTGAGGTACTTCAGGCTTAAGCTCATTGCGTTCTTATCTATAGAAAACTAATTGTAGCAACATATTTGTTCATTGACGGAGATGTTTTGATTTGAACTGAATGATTCAGGATAATATTTGATGATTTGCATAAAACTGGGATCTATACATGGGATTATTTCTATCATCTTGGTAGCAATAAGTTTCCCCTGATAAGAGATTACCTGAAAATACTAAGGAAACATGGACTCAGCCGTGATCCACCTAAAAGAAAATGATGGAGACATGATTTTAATCGTCCTAGATGGCTTCTTAATTGGTGTTGGAAAATGAGCACACAGCTACATCAAAGTTGCTAAAAGAGAAAACCAAAAAAGAGTTGGTAACAGATTTCCTTATGATCTCTGATTCTGTGAAGTTCAAAATATTACCTGGATTTTAGGGCTAGTCAAACTAATGTAAGCTTTGTTCTTGTGTAAAGGTTTAAATTTTACTTAGTTTTTATTGTTGTTACGTGTGTGATTATAAAATGGAAACACTTCTCATTTGATTGTCTGCTTGAGAATGTATGCTCTCATGTTGAACTGAAAGGAAGGAACAACCAATCAGAAAAAATACGGTGAGTGATTGTTGAGTTTCAGCTGCTGAACAGGAATATATTTTGGCATGTGTAATGAAAGCATTTAAATGATCTTATCCTGAGCTTCACTTTTCAAGTTTGAGCTGTAATTTACTGCCCTCAGATATCAATAATCTTTTGGACAGGGAACTATGATAATATGGTACTCTCATTGCGAGATGGATTGGTATTTTTGCCAGAGGGGTGAGCTTGTGAGCAACAAATTCTACTCGTCCATACATAGGAAGCCCGATCGTCATGTATGTTGCCCATGATCGTGATGGGTCTACATTCAATAATTTGATCTCAGGCAATCGGCCATCTCACAGGCATATCTATACAGACAACACGATTCATCTGTTTCAAGCCTGTAACACCAGTATTAGGGCTAAGGTTGTTCAAAAAAAGACGATAATTGTGATGCTTGAAAGTTGAAACAAATATCCGATGTACTGTTGCGGTCTTAGGTGCTTTTGAATAGAAATCATTAAAAGCTCAGAAACTTTAAAGCATCGGAAGTTGGACACCAAACATAATCACAAGATCCCAATAGCCATAGTCCACAAGCGTTCAAGCCGCTCCATAAAATTTTGAAGTGCACATACAAATCTGTCCTATAGAGGCACCCCAGTGGATGGATGATTTCAGCTGCACATGAATCAAGAACTTTTGAATCAATTTCTAGAAAAAATCTGATCTACTTTCTGTTAGACTTTCCCGCTTCAATCATGCAACTTTATCAAAGACTGGGATTCCTGATCTTACTACTCTTACAGAACTACCCAACACCTCTTGCTGCTCTAGCTGCACCAATGGCATCTACTTGCTGGGTCCATATTTGCAAATCCATTCTCTTTGACCCCCATTTCCCTGTTGCGTCGAAGTTTTTCACAAATATTAATGGCAAGATTATCGTGTTAAGCATTCAGATTCAGAAGAAGATCATAAACATCTTTCTTTACATCATAGCCTATACTACTCTTTCCAATGGTTGTTTCCTCTGGTTCTTCTGTACCCAAAATTTGGGGTACAGAAAAGTATACTGAAAGAAAGCTGATAGAGTCTCAGAAAATGGTTTTTCTGTAAAAATCAAAGCTAATTTAAGTAAACATCATAACCAAAATGAAATTGAAAGAGCACCATCTATGAAGCCTTCTTCTGTCCACTTTTTGATATGCGCCTCAGCCCTTGGGTACCCCTTTTCATTCCCCTACACAATAATAACCCAACATTTGAAGCCATTTCAAAGCAGCAAGAGATGAGACAATGCAAGAGTTCAGAAGATGAATACCTCTTGTACAAGTAAATGAAGATATAGAAAAGCAACAGCAGCAACAAAATCAGGACGGAAATTATAACGAACAGTGCACTCATCTTCTTCTGCATCAATGAAACAGGAGAGCATAATAGAATGCATGAATAATCACCAAGCCTCAATCAAAAGCATGATGTTCAAGTTTGTAACATGCTAAAGTACACAACCATCAGAGTGATCATGTGTGATAGTATCTACAAAATGAATGGTGTTGCGAACAGCAATTTTCCACTTTAGATAAGTTGATGCCAACTTTTTTCAATCTGGTTTAGGCATGAGTCAGCTTATGTGAGATTTCCAGAAACTAAATATTTTACTGTCTAAAGTTTGAAAGCAAAGAGGAACTGAGACAAAATGGGTCTCCCCATTTTATCACCTGTCCATTTTGCCATAAGATTTCAACCTTACTTCTCATTCAACTTGCATCGCTTTAAACCAATTCATCTGAGCTTTTGGGTACTTGATGTCTCCTTAAATAGAAAAAAAAAAGCCAAAAGAGTTCAAATTTACCTTGCCCCCTTTAGGAAATGGTTTCCTACGTCCAGTGCAAGTGTGGGCATCACAAAATTGACGCAAGAAGAACTCTGTCAAACCAAAAGTATAATTAACAACATGATAGGCTCAACCAGCTATTCAACACATGACAACTTCTCCAATTACAAAGAAAATGAAAAATTACCATTGAGCCGATGAGCTGAAGGACCCTCATTGACTGGAAAACAACTATCAGCTAGACTCTGCATTGAATAATCAAATTGATAAGATATAGAACCATGGAATTTATAAAAATGCAAATATCATTTGGAAGCCACCTCACAAAGATGTTTATTCCTTGCAGCAGCTGCGGGGTTGCACTTAGTCTTGTGTGTTGCAGAATCCAGCACAAGGTCACAATGTAATGCACCACATACATCTGCCAAGCACCTGCTGTGACTCTGGGTTCAGCACAAGCATGCCATGTTTCAATTACTACTTAAAACATCAAAAAGGCCATGATTGGCAACCAAGATGTATATCTTTCCTCAAATAAGTTAGAAGAAATGTAATCTAAAACCAGAGCCACAAACTACATGAATGGATACGAACTTAGGCAAACCAGCTGAAATACAAACAATTACGTAGAACAAAACCACCAGCAGCTCCATCAAGACATAAAAAATTCAGACAAGAATGACTGAGCCATATATAACAGCAGAGCAGTCGTGACTCATGAGCCATGGCTTTCCATGAGCTAAATTAAGAGAGATGCCAATGGAAAGTAACATTCTTCTCCAAAATTCTTAAGCTTTCTCTATAGAGGAAATTACCTAAATACAGTATCCTAAAGATAGAAAAAAGAAGAGAGATGGGACAGTTTACTGACAAACTGATGTATGATTTACTGCACATCTCTATCTGAAGCAGACAACTTTTTTTCCTGATCTTACCCTCCCACCGAAAAGTGAGAAGGATTAATAATTCACCATTTACTTGGGCTACATTAACTGTGAAACTCAAATCTCCATTCAACCAATAGAAGCAACAATCACTAGTAGAGAGCAATATTGCAAGTGCACGAGTTCACTATGGTCATGGGTCACATCCTTTTAGACATGTAAATCAAAGAATTATCCAAATAAGAAGCAAAATTATACAAGTTTTTCAACACGAATCTTAAAAAATTTCTCATTTCTGTTACAGATCCTTTATTTTCCTTAACCAAACAAGAGTCATTAGGCATATTAAGGATTCATCTATACTAAGAAACCATCCAACAAGAATACTAACTCTCAATAGCTTATAATGATGCTGTATTGTAAATTATTTCATCAAACTGCAAAACTCAGTCAAAACCAAATGCAAAAATGCAATGCAAGTAAATGTGGGTGACACCATTAAAAAAATAAAGCATTTCACTGAAACTTACCACATTCAATAAATTGTAGTGTCGGTTGTCAAAATGGTTATCAAGAAATTTCTCCTCATAGAAAGTCTTTTTACAGTACCCACATCGCCACTCGTTAAAATCTTCATGGATCTTGTGCTGTTCTTGATCTCTGTATAGGTCATGTTCAGAGTGAAGCCTACACCTAGTTGGAATCTGATATCCTTCCTTCTCAACAAAAGGCATCAAATACTGCACCAAACACCGAACAACAAAATGACAAAACAAACAAACAATGAATTTTCACCGAATTTACGATTGATCACATCCAATACCTCCTCAATTATTTTCCATGCTGCCCTACTCCTTTCTCTTGAACAATGCACTTCATGGGCATTCCCCTTCTCTTGCTTCAAAGTTCTGAACACCAAAGTCTTTACATTAACAACACTAGAAATTGCTTTAAAAGGAAACAGCAAGATACCATCCACATCATTTTCCATCTTCAATCATTCCCAATCCCATAAAACTATAGAAAAACTCATTTCAAAAATTCCAATCAAAAGGATTAAAAAAAAAAAAAAAGGAAACTGCAAGTGTAATCCCAATCAAAGAATCAAGAAATCTAAAAGGATCAGTATTACCTTGCACCAGCAGATTCTTGATGACCCTGAAGTGTATACAAAAACAAAAATCAAGTTATGCTCAAATGAATCACTAAAGACAAAATATTAGAGCTTTTTGCGTTAAACAAGCTGTAAGATTACCTGAGGTGAAGAAGACGAAGAAGAAACTGTCCAGAATTGAAGAGAATTACTCATGCAGAGAAACAGAAAAACGACGAGACATTTTGAACACTTGGCCATATCTAGTATTTCTATTTGGCATCTGTCTCTCTAAAATCCGAAAATATAATTTGTATTACCCAAATTCAATCGCCTTCTTAGCATTGAGCTACCGAGGAAAGAAGGCAGCGCCATGTCTCCACAGCGGTATTAGCCAATGAAAAGTTGCCACGTCACAGACCGTGCTCTTTGTTGACTTCTTTCTGCTTCGTCAAACAAAACTATTTAATTAGTTTTTTTTCCTCAATTTTTTCGCTTTTATTAATAAAAGAAATGAACAATTTGATTAGATGATATTAACGCATATATTATAAGAAAGATCTTATTATAGTTGTCTTTTTATTTTTCTATGCGATATACAAATATATTTATCATATATGCTTGCTTATTATATTTATTAATTTATTTTTTAAAACAAAAAATAGTTTTTATTAATCTAAAGAATAATCTCAAATATTTGATCTTACGGTAGTGTAATTCTATAAAAAAAATTCAAGATAATCCATAAATACTACATATAAGAGCAATAATTTCAGCTTGAAAAACTCAACAATAAATGATAGTTATTGTTGATTCTTTTAATATTTCTATAAGATCAATCTAAATACTAATAAATATAGATTTATAGTAAAAAATAATTTTTATACTCGATATTAGACTATCAACTAAAACTCAAGTCATCATATGATATAAATAAAATAAATCCATAAAAATAGAAATATATAAAAATTTGCAAAAAGGATGATAAATAAATCCATCATAAATGAGATAAAAAAAAAATTTCAAGATTATTTAACGGGAGATAGATCTAAGAATAAAAGTTTTATGTGCCCTTTTGAATAGCTCTTAGTATTATCGAAATAGAAATACAAAAATATCAAAAAAAAAAAGAAAATAAAATCACTAGAGAATGACTGACATTAACTTTTAAAGGGCAAATAAAGAAAAAGAATTAGAATAAATAAATAAATGATTAAAAGTTTCTAGAGAAAATGAAAAGCATCTTTCTCTCTAGAAACCTATATTTATTTCACGACTGCTGTGCTGTTATATATGGCTCAAGTCATTCTTGTCTTCATTTTTTATGTCTTGATGGAACTTCTGGTAGTTTGGTTCTGTGTAATTGTTTCTATTTCAGCTGGTTTGCCTAAGTTCGTATCCATTCATGTAGTTTGTGGCTCTGGTTTTAGATTACTACAATAAATTGTAGTGTCTATTGTCGAAATGGTTATCAAGAAATTTCTCCTCATAGCAAGTCTGTAATTGATTGATAGGAACCTCGAAGAAACTATCTGGGGTAGGAGCAAACTCATATTAGGTGCTACCACTGCATCAACAGTTTTAAGGAAGAGGCACGATAGCGAAGATCAATTCATTTTAATCTACAAAAAACATTGCCTTGGGCATGCAACCCAAAAAGATAGAAAGACTAGTTGTTCATTGGTCGACTACTACAAGACAAGCCCCTTTGATTCCATAACAAGAGTCAGTTATGGAATAGTCTTTTGGATTCTGTTCTATCATAGTGAAGCTTGCTGCGAGAAAATCCCTGTGTCAATGAAGATTGCTTCCAGTGATTGAGAAATAATAAATACCAAAATCATTGCTTTATATCCAACACCCCAATAGATGCAAGAATCTATGTCTATACCTAACTTCCTCGCAAGCCACATTGGAAAAAGAATTTAGACTTTCTCTATCGACAGTCGTCAAAGGAGGAATAGGCATAAGCTAATTTGATAAGTCAAAAAAAATATCACACTTGGTTTTTGCACTCAAACGACCTGCCTTGCCGAGCATCAATGCAAAGGTTATATTAAATAAATTTTTTTTAAAAATTATCTAATTAAGTTGGAATTTTCCACAATATTGATAGTTAATTATTTAATATACAAAGTAAATGTGTAATATTTTTTTTAATTCACCAAATTATAATATACATTTAAACTAGTTTGGGAATAATTAATTAATCAAAGAAAAAAATTATAATCTCACTGGATTCTTTTATATATATATATATATAGAGAGAGAGCACCTCATTCAACTGATAGCTTGTTTTTAATTGTAAATTGTTGAAAAAAGAATTCAAATTTATTATTTAAATATATTAAAATTTTATTACCATTGTTAAGGATTTTTTTAATATTGTAAGAGAAAGGATTTTATATTTGTTATAATTAAATATGAAAATTCATTATAATTTTAATGGGTTGTTCTCACTTCTACTTATATATATATAAGTTAAAAGACTATCAAACTCAAGTTTAATTTAATTAAAAAATTAAAGCTTAAGCTTGAAATGAAATAAAGCTCGACTTGGCTTGATTATTAATACAAAATTTAATATTCAAAGTGTGTTTAGTAAACTCTCTCTCTCTATATATATGAAATTAGGCAAATACCTTTTAAAAAAAGGGGCAAATACAAAGAACTAAAGACAGCAAAAGCGATGTCGTTTCAATTGTCCCTGTCCAGTGGCTGCGGTAAGAGAAAAAAGTGGTGAGCTGATCAACTCTGTACAGAAAATAATTTAATCCAGATAATAATAATTTGTTCAAACACACACACATTTACATAGTTGATTACACACACACATTTACATAGTTGACTATGTCTTTCAAATTAATTATATTAGTCATTATTATTTAATGCATTTCGCTGTCACTAGTTCTAAACCACAGCAAGCATTTCCTGGTCACCACCGTCACTACGTAACCATTATACTGTTTTGTATTATTGAGACGAGAAACAGAAAGATGAAAACTTTCATCATTTGACCTTTTTAATCTCCCTGAAATCCATGAAATTTCGATCTTTTACAATAACCCATTTCGAATAAGGACTTCAATTTAAGCTTCAATGTCGAATTTCTTAATTTTCATGTTGGTTTTGTTTGGGTCATGGATTGACGGCGGGTCGGGTCAGGAGGCACCGTACAGGATCCATACTCTATTCTCAGTGGAATGCCAGAATTACTTTGATTGGCAGACGGTAGGGCTGATGCATAGTTTCAAGAAGGCAGGACAGCCGGGACCCATTACTAGATTACTTAGCTGTTCCGATGAGGAGAAGAAGAATTATAGAGAGGATGCATTTGGCTCCAACTCTTGAGGTTCCTTGAATGAGCAGACACCCAAGAACTGGTGACTGGTGAGTCTCCAATTTGTTTCCTTGTTATTGTGTAATGATTAAAGTTAATGGTGAGTGATCAAATTTGTGTTCTGAGTCTTAGTTGGGGTGGTTTCTGTTGTGTTTATAAGCTGTTTTTGTTTGTTAAACATTGGTTCTTTGATTTGAAATTGGTAATGGATTAAAGGGTATTAACTTGTATTCTTTTCTTGTTTGTTCAGGTATTTAATGTTCATTTGTTGCATTTCTTGTTGTAGTTGCCCTTATCGAATGCTAATGCAAATGCTAATTTGATCATGTGGATCAGACGGATACTATTCTATTTTTATTTTCTCTTGCGTGAGACATTAACATTTTATTGTGAGCATGGATGTGCAGATGGTGGTAATGTGATTTGCTTTTATTGGCCTATACAAATGGTGTCATGAATATCTCATTAGGCATGCTTACATAAGCTTAGATATATAATAAAAATTGAATATAAGGAAAACGTTAAACAGCTAGTTGAGTCTTGAAATAATCGGTCGCAGCAGTTCCACACTAGACAAATGTACAGACTCTTGAATACAGCTGCATAATGCAGGGATCATAATAGTCAACTGCTTCTTATTTCTGGGTCTGTTTGCAACCGATTTTCTTTTTCTTTTTTTTTTTTTTCACTTAAGTTTAAGTTTACTTCACTTTCATTTGCATTGTGCATAAAGTGTTAGCCACTATTCCCTCTGTTGTGCTGCCATCACTAAAATTAGCTTCTCTTACGAGAGATAAAAGTCAGGTGGCTGTTCACATCTCTAATTTCATCTCATTATTCATAAACAATTAAGCTTCTCCTTAGCTTTTGTGCTTTTATTTCCTGATGCGCTTCTATTCTTCTATTATGAAATTCTTGTATGTTCTCGTAAATCGCTACTCAAATAGTTCAACCTATCTAATCATGCCTCTGTCAAGTTCCAATGCACATTCTTTCTTTCTGTCTCTCTACTCTCTTATATTTGAAAGACCTCTTATATAATATGTGAGGCAAACTTGGAAGCTCTTTTGCAGTTACATCAAAAAGAATAAGTGCTATTTTTGGATTTTGCAGGTACCCTGCAATCAACAAACCTGCTGGAATTCTCCACTGGCTGAAACATAGTAAAGATGCAGATAATGTCGATTGGGTTGTCATACTAGATGCAGACATGATCATTAGAGGTCCAATTATACCTTGGGAACTTGGTGCAGAGAAGGGCAGGCCTATTGCAGCATATTGTGGGTAAGTTTACTAGCCTGTTGTTCTGAAAATAATCATTCTTCCTTAATGGATTGCTTAGGGAATTGGTATGAAGCGAGCTCACTGGCTCAGTAAATTAGTCACCATCAGTGGTTGATCTATCAGTAGCATTGTGGATACCTCTGTACTGTAATTTGACTATACTGTTTTAGGTTTACAGTCTTCTGGCTTGGTTGTAAAGTGCAAGTTTCAGAGGAACATGAATACTCAAGAAGTGGAGTTTTTTCTTGGATGATGTATTTGAACCTAGCTGCTTAGAATTTTATAGATGAAATTATTGTTCCATTTTGAATGATCAAATGTCTTGCCTTAACTTTTCGAGTGTTTATTATGGACCCCTTTTAGTGATTGTGGTCATGTAGTTAATTCTGTTCAGGTACTTGGTTGGATGTGATAACATTCTGGCTCAGTTGCACACAAAGCACCCTGAACTTTGTGACAAGGTAGGTGGGCTTTTAGCCATGCACATAGATGAACTTCGAGCATTAGCACACATGTGGCTGTCAAAGACAGAAGAAGTGCATGAAGATAGAGCTCACTGGGCAACCAATATAACTGGTGACATCTATGGGCAAGGTTGGATAAGTGAGATGTACGGTTACTCATTTGGCGCTGCTGAAGTAAGTTAGTTTGTCTCAACAGAAAAAGTTATTCACTCTTAATGGACTTGAAATTTCTGTTATTTACTTTCCTGTCATCCCAATTCTCTCAGGTTGGACTACGGCACAAGATTAACAACGACTTAATGATTTACCCAGGCTATACTCCACGAGAGGGTGTTCAGCCTATTCTACTTCACTATGGTTTGTGATTTAGTGGGGGAAATTGGTCTTTCAGTAAATTGGAACACCATGAAGACGATATTGTTTATGAGTGTGGCCGGCTCTTTCCCGAGCCTCCTTACCCTAGAGAGGTAAGTGAACCAAGATGCAAAAAGTTGATGTCTTTAATGAATAAAACTATTTGTATTAAGCAGAAACTTTCTCAGTGTTTCCAAAGCATATTGTATGCACGTCCTTTCATTGTTTTCAAAATTTTAGCATCAAATTGTAAAGGTCTCCTTTTGGATATGTCCTAACTAGATACTACACCAAGAGTGAATGTTTGTTTCATTATAAAGTATATTATGCTATCTTAAGCCAAAATATCAGAGTTCCATTCTTCATGTGTTGATATTAGATGGCTAATATTGGTTTTGGTATATTGATTTCACATTTTGCAGGTAAAACTGATGGAATTTGATCCAAATAAAAGGCGAGCCCTATTTCTAAGTATAGAGTGTATAAACACTTTGAATGAAAGTCTCTTATTACAGCATGCAGCCAATGGATGCTCTAAGCCAAAATGGTCAAAATACTTGAGCTTTTTAAAGAGCAGAACTTTCGCAGAATTAACTCGGCCAAAAATTCTCCCTCCTAACGGTTCAGAGGCTGCAACAGAGCAGCAGGTTATTGATGGACCCCAGAAACCACAACCAAAAATCCACACCATATTTTCCACAGAATGTACCCCCTATTTTGATTGGCAGACTGTAGGTCTTGTACATAGTTTCCAGCTGAGTGGTCAGCCTGGAAATATCACACGACTTCTCGGTTGTACAGATGAAGACTTAAAGCAGTATGCAGGCCATGATCTGGCTCCCAGCCATTATGTTCCTTCTATGAGCCGGCATCCACTAACAGGCGATTGGTAATTTTGTTATCTTCATAAGTATTTGTTTTGCCTTCAGTAGTTAGGATTGTTTGTTATTCTAGGTTAATTCTGGCACACACATTGCTTTTTTAGGTTGTCATAATGTGTATACCTTTATGTTGCCGCCCTTCATTTGACTGGTAATGTCAACTCCTGCTTTAGACAAATGGTGAGGATCCATGGTTTATGAAGGAAACGAATCTGGGATTTGTTTTAGCTGAAAAGTCACTGGTAATGCACTTATAAAGCTATATTAATCAAATCAGGAACTTCTTTATGAAATGCTTAAAAATTCTCAGTCAACAACTGAACCAAAAAGGACCTGCCAAGCAGGGTTTTATGGAGTAAATGTACAATTGGTCTTGATTTTTGCATTTCCTCCTGAGTGGCTGTCTTGAACTGTTGAACCAATCTTTTTGCCCATGTTTGCCTGAGATCTCCACCAGGCAGTTCAGCCCTCCTTTCTTAACCTAACAAGTTTGATAAATCAAAAAGTTCAAAAGAGGTGTCGTGAAATCAAAGTCCATACGTTGACGTTATTCTATGTCAGGTATCCGGCAATTAATAAACCAGCTGCTGTCCTTCATTGGCTTAATCATGCAAATATTGATGCGGAATTCATAGTCATTCTTGATGCTGACATGATCATGAGAGGTCCAATTACACCATGGGACTTCAAAGCAGCACGCGGTCATCCAGTTTCAACTCCATATGAGTAAGACAGGCTTTTATCCCCTTCAGCTTCTGTATAACTTCATCTGTTGATATATGATTCCCAGTGTCGCTGCATCTCTCTCTCTCTCTCCCATTTGTAGATGCTACTCTACAGGTGCAC
>CATIWR010333929.1:0-26998 GCA_949677035.1 Omphalea diandra | reverse complement strand
TTATTTATCCTATGCATATGTTCATGTGAGATTTCATATCATTTGATACAGTGCATATGCTCATATGTGATTTCATATCATTTGTGCAATGAATATATTCATGTGATAATGCCAATGAATAGGGATAGGGATGTTACATCTGTTATCAAGGCTTTTTGCATGATTAAAAGTAGTTGTGAGGCTTATTTGGCACATGTGGTAGACACAAGGTTCACAAATGAATTACTTGAGAAAATTTTCATGGTAAATGTGTTTCTAGGTGTTTTCTTAGCTGACTTGCTTGGTTTGCCACCTAATAGGGAGATAAAATTCACAATTGGGTTAGTCCTAGGAACTGCACCGATATCCATTCCACCTTATATGATGGCTCCAGCTGAGTTGAGAGAATTAAAGACCTAATTACAGGAACTACTTGAAAAGGGATTCATCAGACCTAGTGAGTCACCTTGGGGTGCTCTAATATTATTTATCAAAATGAAAGATGGGACAATGAGGCTGTGTATTGATTACAGGTACTTTAAATCGGGTTACCATGAAGAACAAGTATCATTTACCAAGGATAGATGATCTGTTTGACCAGTTACAAGGAACACGAATGTTTTCTAAAATTGACCTAAAATTAAAATATTATCAGCTTAAAATTTCAAACCCATACATACTGAAGATAACTTTTTGAACTAGGTAGGGCGCTATGAATTTTTTATGATGCCATTTGGTTTGACTAATGCACCAGCTGTGTTTATGGCTCTTATGAACAAACTATTCCAGCCTTACTTAGATAAATTTGTAATTGTGTTCAATGATGACATACTGGTGTATTCATGGAGCAAAGAAGAGCATGAACAACATTTAAGGATTGTGTTGCAAATTTTAAGAGAAAAATAACTATTTGCTAAATTAAGCAAGTGCAAGTTCTAGATTGACCATATGGTATTTTTAGGATATATAGTTTATGAAAAGGGCATAAAGGTGGATCCAAACAAAATTAAAGCAATAGTAAAATGGGAAACCCCAAAGAATGTTGTAGAAGTTCGAAGTTTCTTAGGACTAGCTGGGTATTATCATTAATTTGTTGAGGTTTTTTCACTTATAGCTGCTCCTTTAACTAAGTTACTTAAAAAAAATGCAGCATTTTAATGGTTTAAAGAATGTCATGAGAGTTTTCATGAATTAAAAGATAGATTGACATCTACTCTAATGTTCGCCATTCCTACTAGTAATGGAGAATTTTTAGTATACAGTGATGCCTCTCATCAAGGTTTGGAATGTGTTTTAATGTAGCATGGTAGCAAAATTGCATATGTATATAGACAACTGAAGCCTTATGAATTTTCTTACCCAGTACATGACCTAGAACTTATTGTCGTTGTGTTTGCTTTGAAAATATGGTGATATTACTTGTATGGAGAAACTTTGTCAGATATTTACATACAACGAGAGCATGAAGTATTTGATGAGCCAAAAAGAATTAAACATAAGATAGAGATAGTGTTTAGAACTGCTAAAGAATTATGATTGCACCATTAAGTATCACCTAAGGAAGGCAAATGTGGTTGTTGATACTCTAAGCAGAAAATCAAAAATCAGGGAAGCTTATTTTATAAGTATTTTCATTGTCTTATTTAGTTCAATTACGAGCTATGAATATGAAACTAAACATACAAAAGAATGGGGTATTGATTGCTACTTTTCAAGTGAGACCAATGTTGCATGATTGAATTAAAAAAGCACAAGACAAGGATCCAAAGTTACATAGAATGATTGAAATGGAGAAATAAGAGAGACATAGTGATTTTGATATTCAAAATGATACCTTGATGTTGGGTTCTCGTATTTATGTGCCTAATGTTGATAATTTCCAAAGAGAAATCCTAGAGAAGCACATAATGCTCCATATGCCATGCATCCAAGAATGACGAAAACGTATAATACCCTGCGATCTTATTTTTTATGGCCTAAAATGAAGAAAGATGTAGTAGCCTATGTTTCAACATGTTTGACTTATCAGCAGATCAAAATGGAACGTCAAGCATCAACTAGAAAATTGAAACCATTGATGATTCTAGTATAGAAATGGGAAAGAATAACCATAGAGTTTGTATATGGGTTACTAAGGACTTTGAAGAAGAATGGTGTTATGTGGGTGATCATTGATAGACTAACTAAGCTCACTTTTTTTCTATTCGCTAGGATAGTTCACTTAAGCACTTAGCCAAGAAATATGTGGATAAAATTATAAGATTCCATGTGTTCCAGTGTCCATTGTATTTAATAGAGATCTATGATTTACATCTTGATTTTTGGTCAGTTTACAATAGCTTTCGGTACCAAGTTAAGTTTCAGTACTGTTTTTCATCCTAAAATAGATGGGTAATCAGAAAGAACAATTTAGACACTTGAAGACATGCTTCGAGCTTGTGTGATAGAGTTCAATGGTGCATGAGATGAATATATTGCCTTGATTGAATTTGCTTATAATAATCATTATCATAATAGTATACAGATGGCACTATATGAAGCACTATAAGAAAGAAAATGTTGAAGTCTCATATATTAGGATAAAGAAGGGATGCATGTTTTAGAAGGGCTAGAACTAGTGCAAGACACTGTAGACAAGTTGAAGGTAATCAAAAGCAAACTTAAAGCAACACAAGATAGGCAAAAGAGCTATGCCAACCAACACAGAAGAGAAATGGAATGAGGTAAGAGATAAAGTGTTCCTTCGAGTTTCACCGTGAAAAGGACTAATTTGATTTGGCAAGAAGGGGAAACTAAGTCCTCGATACATAAGACCATATGAGATCTTAGAAAGAATCGGCCCATTAGCTTACAAACTAGCACTACCACTAGAGATTGTTCATATTCATGATGTATTCCATGTGAATATGCTTAGAAAGTATCGATATGATCCATATGCTCAAAAAGTATCGATATGATCCTACACATATACTTAGGGATCCCACAATAATAATTACAGATGATGCAAGTTACATTGAAGAATTAGTGAAAATCATTGGTTATAAGACAAAATAGTTATGAAATTGAGAAATCCCTTTGGTTAAGGCATTATGGAGAAACCACTCACAAGAAGAGGCTACATGGGAAATTGAAGAGAACATTAAACGATAATATCCATATTTGTTTACAGCTATTCAATTTCAAAGATGAAATTCTTCATAAGAAGGGAAGAAATGTTACATCTCTATCCACATTCATTGGCATTCTTACATGAACCTATTCATTGCATAAATGATTTGTAATTGCATATTAACATAAGCGTTGGATAAATGATCATTTAGATATGTGAATTGGATAAGCACGACGATGACACTTGCATCATTGCATCTGGGACACTTAAACACATATGTAATGCTTGTATAGTTGCATGACCAATTATCTTATGTTGTGTGCATGTTATAGTATCATAAATAATGGTGTTTTATAGGTTATTTAAAAGTATAAGGAGCATACATGGATTAGGAGATGGATGGAGGTGATGAAGGAGTGAAGAAGAGGGACTAAAAGGGGAAAAGTGATCTTTCAACCAATGGAAATGAGACACTATGATTTTGCCTTGTTACAGTAGGTTTATAAGTGGAATTTTTTATCCATTAAGATCGTAATAGAGAGATAATATGAGGCACAACATAATAATGAGAGAGCATAGGAAAAAAGAAAGAAAAGAAGAAGATGATGATGATGAAGAAGGAGGAGGAGAGAGATGAGAGTCAGTTACCTATGAAGGAATCCTAAGCTTTTATGGTTCTAGGAAAATAGGTAAGTTAATTTATCTTCTTCCCATATGAAATTAATCCCTCATGAAATATTAATCATACATGGTTAGTAAGAATTATGGAGTATTTGAGGTAGAGCTTATGTGTGGAAATTGAAATTCAAGGGAAACAAAAGTTGATTTTGTTGCTTTTGTTGTTAGAGAAGAATATTGTACCCATAATTTAATAACCCTAGAAGAGGAATTAGTGAAAGTGAAAAATATGAAAGTTATAGCTTTATGCCCCATCTAAATTCATGTGAGTGAGAGGAGATATGGTTCCTTCATTAGGGCTGATTCACAACCAATATAAATCACCTCAGTCTTTCTATTTTCATATAATTTGAAGACTTTATGTGTTGATTTAGACAAAGTACAAAACATAAAATTTGTAAGGTTATATTCCTGTTAAATACCTGTAAAGCATTTTTGTTTGATTTGTTGTGTGGAAAGAAATATGGCTCATTCATTGTGACTGACCCTGAACTCAATGAAACCTTATCAGTTTTATAATTATGTTTTCGAAGATATTGATGGCCATAGATTCAAAATTTGATGATGTGACAAACTTTAAATTGTATATTTATGTCTCATCTACATGCCTATGAAATTTTTTTGGCCAAATTTGTCGTGGTTGTTGAGATATTGCCCCTTTATTATGACTGATTGTTAATATATTAAAAACCTGCTCACCCTAAGATTGGTCATTTGTTTTGGTGACTTTATATACTGAATTAGATAATTAGTAAAACATGAAAAATATTCCTTTATGTGTTTTATAACTTACAGTAGATCATTTTTCCAATTGGATTTGTAAAATTTGACATATACCCAATAATGTAAGACTGACTCAAACTGAGATGACATTGAAATATGCCAAAATTCAAAAATTTACCACATTTTCTATATGTCTTATATTGACATGAAATTTGAATATGTTGTATCATTATGTGTCTAGTTTATTTTTTAAAAAAACCACGATATTTGGATAAATATATCTAGAGTTATTAATGTGAGAGTGTAGCAAGGCCAGGCTACCATATAAGGAAAATATGCATAAACACTAAGTCCACTCGCATGGATCATGCCATAGTTACATACCAAGAATTCATAATCATTTTGACATACTTATAACCATGTATGTATCAAATGTTAAGATTTAAACACTTTCAGGAAGCCTTAAAGAGAGAACCAAACCTACCATAAAGGTTGGTCACATCAAAAGGTGAGTAAAGACTATAATTATAATATAATATATGTGTGAGATAATTTTATGATGTGATTATGTTCTATTACATGTATATATGATTGAATTGTTACCTTTTATGTATGAATACAAGTCAAGGAAGAATATATGATCCTAACGATTACTCGGTATACCTTTGTGAATGAACACTTGCATATAAAACTAAAAGGATGTTGTGATCGGCTTGTCAAACACTTGCAAATCAGTTAGAAAAAGGGACCAATATGTCCTATTAGCACATGTTATTGATAAAATGATTTCACTTGTTATATATTGGCCAACAAAATAAAAAATATCACTTAAATCACGTGAACTCTTGGGAACAGTGTTTTTCTTGCAAGGTCATGAAAAAATCAATCTATTGCATTTGTACTTGCATAGTCAATTGTTATACTTGTAATGCACCCTGATGATATATGATTATTGGTTTTGCCATAAGAATTTGATTATTGCTTTTATTCATTGAGTTGTGACTCGTCAAATTGCAATTATGTTTTTCAAATATTAAAGTATAGGATTTTGAATACTTTGGTGCATAGAGTTTTGTATAGAGACATATAGACCATTAGTCGTTGGTTGAATTCCAACTCTCTCTCTTCTTGTGTCATGTACATATATCTAAATAGAAACTAATTTATGGTCACTAGCCTTGAACATTAGTTAACATATATTCCATTAAATAGATGTTGGATTATGTATGTATGATGAATAAACCTTTATGCATATATATATTTGTACATGAATGCCATGATTTGTAGATGAAAATGGTTGTTACACTTGTTCAACACCTGTTACAAATTTCTCAATGCCTATTGGAAATGGTTCAATGCCCATTGGATGGTCTAGAATACTTTAGGCATCTGCAAGACTTAATCAATGCCTATTGTGAATTGTTCAATGCCCATTGCATTTATTCTCCACCTTTACCATTTGTCGAGTTTGTTCATATGATACAAAACCAATAAAATACAATCATTAGAAATTCTCAAGGTTTTGCCATTATTTTGTTATCATTCAAAATACATTATTCAAAGTGGGGCAGTGAGACCAAAGCCTTGAGGTCATATGTTCTCCAAACATTCTCCCTATTGACACAACATTCTCCCCCTTTTTGAATAATGACAAAACCAAGATGCTTTGATACCAAAAATTCAAAACTTAAAATATAGAGGACACCGAATGTTACAACACAAAAATACAAATATTGCTTACAAGGTTGGATATCAAATATACCACAAAGGATATCAAATGTTGAATGTCAAAAACATAAAGGATACTAAATGTTATGCTATCAAGTGAGTTCAAACAAGAGTATCCAAATCCAAATAAATAAGTGATACCAATCAAAGAATCAATGCATCTAACAATTCTTCCCTTTTTTTGTCATCATGACAAAAAAGAGATACTAAAAGCAATATTGAAAGTGATACCATAAAAAATGATGCCAAGATATTAAACAAAGAACGATTCTCCCCTTAAGTATTTAAACCAACCTTCTGAAAAAAAAAAAAAGAAAAGCAAAGTAAGTAGGATGATACCAAAAAGAAATAGTCCTTCTTAAGATATCTAATGATGTTACCTAAATTGTAAAACACTTAAAGTAGGAAAACTCCCCCTATCTATATGCTTTCTTCTAACAAATCTCCCAAGATATTCAAATAATAATTTAATTAACATATTTGGGTTCACATATTCTATACATATATTGAGGATAGAATGAGAGGAAGAATAGTTACTAAAGATCCATAATTCAAACTCCCCCTGAGCAACAACATGGTAACCAATAAGGAGGGATAGAGATACATTACAATTATGATTTCCAAAATACAATTGCTTCCTTAAATTTTGTAGCTCCACTCACCATTTGATTTTTCATTTTGAGCAGAGGGTGAGGAGCCTTTAATCTTGCAAAATTAATCTTTCTTTGGTGCCCTTTTTTTTTTTTTTTAGTCCATGTGGATTAGCAGTATAAACATGTTCATCTCTCAACCTAGCATAACAAAAGTATGCTTTATGGCCAAATTTTCCATAACAAAAGCATTGCCAAACAAATGCTTTCTTAAGCTCAATTATAGAGCAAGTGTGAGGTGGTTTCCTAAATGATTAATGCCTAAAATGTAAAGGAACCTATGCATTCATGATGTACATGGTTTAATAAATAAAGGCATGATTTGCCTTTGGCCTATGAGAGTGTGAATGTGAGCAGTTATGATCATGCACATGTAATTTTGATGAAGGTGAAGAGTTGTAGCTTTAGTAAAACCCCTCACAAACTTTGGCTTTGAGTTGTAGCCTAAGCCATGTCTATCTTTTAAAGTCTTTTGAGAGCCTAAAATAAAACTAAGTTTTTCTTTTCCTTTTGTAAAAGATGCAAATGAATCTTTAAAAGTTTAGATCTTTTTCTTAAGATTTTCATTTTGAGAAGACATAATTTTATAAAACTTTTTTTCTTTTGTCAAAGCCTTATTTTCTTTTTGTAGTAGCTCAAAACTTTTCTTTTAGTTCCACCAATTTAGCTTTCAAAAGTTTATTTCTTTCAAAAATTTTATCAAGATCATTGTTGGTGTATTTTAGGGCCTCAATAAGATTTTCAATAGTAAACATGTCTACCAACTCTTGATCATCCTCATCTATATCACTATTAAGAGAGTTAGAGCATACATGTTTGAAAGAGCTCTCTTCCAAGGCCAATAGGCAGAGATTGGTTATTTTTCTTCTTCCCATCATTGGTTTTTCTTTATCCTCACTTGATTTAGATGCACTTAAGCCATCCCAAGTGGCTTTATATGCTTCCTTCTTCTTCTTCTTGTCCTTATTCTTAGCTTTGGCTTTTAGATAGTCTGCTTTCATATGGCTAAGCCTTTCATATCAATAGCATTCAATCTACTCAAGCTTATCTTTATTCTTTTTCTTCAATATCCTTCTAAATTTATTTGTTAGCAAGGCTACCTGCTCTTCATCATCTGAACTAAGGCATTTAGAGGTAACATTGAGTGTTATTCCAATCTTTTTCTTGTTTGCATCCTCAGATATGGGTTCAGCTTTTTTATTCAGGTTCATCTCATAGTCAACGAGATTTCCTAGTAGCTCAATGAGTGGCATGGTCTTTAAGTCCTTTGAGTCCTTAAGAAAGGTAACCTTGCTAAGCCACTTCTTAGGTAACCACCTTAGAACCTCCATCACAAGTTCCTTATTGGTGAATTTTTCCTAAGAGCCTTCATTTCTTCAACAATCTCAATGAAACGATCATACATTGTTGAGATTGTTTCATCAAGCTTCATTAGAACAGTTTCATACTAAAAAATGAGGGCCTTCATCTTGTTTTCTTTGATATGATTTGTTCTATCATGTGTGATCTCTAAGGCCTCATAGATTTCATTAGCAGTTGACTTTATGCTCACTTTGTTGTACTCACTTCTACTTACGACATAAAAGAGCATGTGGATGGCCTTGTCATTATTAGTAACTTTCTTTTTTTCTTTATCAAACATCTCATCAATTTCTCTATTTATTTGAGTGCCATTAGCAAGTGTCTTTGTTGAAGTACATGAAACTTTCTCTATAATTGTCCACAATTCAATGGACTCAAATCTAAGAAAGTAACTCTTTTAATACTAGTAGTTTGTTCTATTGAAGAAAAGAGGTCTCACATGCTCATTTTGGGCTACCATAATCATATCCTTTTTGCATTTAAGCTTCAAAAGAAGTCAGACCCTCATACCAATTGTTGGTTTGGATAGAGATAAGGCAACTCAAGAGGGGGATGAATTGTGTTATAAATAAAAACAAAAATAAATAATGTGTAAGCAATAACCACAAATCAATATAGAGATTTATAATGGTTTGGTAATGTTCCTACTCCATTCTCCAAGCTTTCACTTAGGCCTTTTCCTTTCCTTTTCAATCTCAAGAAAAACCTTTCCTTTTTTTAGGCTCAAGGAAAACCTTTCATTTTCTAGACTCAAGGACAACCTTTACAAGTACTCTCTTTTAATAGGAAACAAAAGAGCTAACCTAACCCTTATTATTTTTTTAAGGTATAATACTAACCTTTATAACCAGTAGCAAGGATAGATTCAAGTAGTGTTAATGCCTCTCAATTATGTGACAAATATACTTTTAGTGCTTAAGAAAATCTACTCTTAAAAAGCAACACAAACAATCCTTACTCTACCTAAATTAGAGCAACACCATAAGGTTTGCACAGAGAGCTTGCTAGATACTCTCTTGTTGTTTACACTTGTTCTTTTAAAGTTTTCTTTGAACATATGGGTAATCCAGTTAAGGCAATTTGATCTGGTCTACAACTGTAATACAATAGTTAAGAATAATGCCAAATTCCTTTATCAGGGGACATATCTCCACATCTTCAAAGTGAAAAGTATAGTTGGTGGAATCCCACAAGTCATAGGCTACCCACAAGAAATAGGTGTCAAGGCAGACCAAATAGAGGTAACATATAACTGAAAGACTCACCCATGGTAGGTCAGACCAAATCAGGGGTGAAAGAGACCATAGAAAAGCTTTTGACATAGTTTGGAGACTAGAAATTATTGTGTATAGAGCATATTTGAAATGGGTATTTATAAAAAAAGAAAAGGCTAACAGGTCTATACAACCCTTGATTAGGTTTGTACAACCTCTGACCAATATTATACAACCCCCTAGCTAGGTTGTACATACCTCATCATAGGCTGTACAACCTTCAATCCCTAGGAAGAATCAAACATCCCCTCTTGTATACTTTAGGCTAAAATTAATATTTGTATCTACTATATAAAACACATATATGAAAAGAATAACA
Organism: Omphalea diandra; assembly: GCA_949677035.1. NCBI lineage: Eukaryota > Viridiplantae > Streptophyta > Magnoliopsida > Malpighiales > Euphorbiaceae > Omphalea > Omphalea diandra. Next base: position 17,176 of record CATIWR010333929.1, on the reverse strand, counting down.
ATGTGCATTCAAAAACATACATTCAAAGGCCAAAAATATGCATTTACATTTAAAAGATGAGATATCGGAGTTTGACTAAAAATGGATACAATGCCACCTCAGTCTGTTGTAAAAGATCTTAAGCAAGCATCCAAAATAAGGGTTTTCAAATCACCCAATAAAACCGTACAATTATGCAAAAAATCTAACAAAAGCATATTGAAATGAAGAGAAGAGAAAATATCCTAATAACTAATAAGGGAAAGGGGGTCTCAAGGGCTTAGTTGTCTTTACCTTTAAAAGGGGTTGTCTCAAAGTCCTCAGCCTCGACATTTGTGGCCATGTACTTGTCTTCCGTAGCTGTTTAAGCTAAGGCCTCATTCTCTACCTTTGCCTTCGCTAGATGTTGGTCCTTCTTTCTGATCTCTTGATTTAGGCACTGGACAATTTCCTATAAAAAATTTTTTAAAAAAGGGTTAGGACTAGTGGGACATAAAACATAAATCACAATCACACATACATGCATTATTTTGCTTTATCTTACTCACCTACATAAAGTGTGTACGCTGGTTACGACCCTCTTTAGTGCAATGATAAGATCAACCTTAGCCTCAGCCTACATATGAGGAATCTATGAGATGAAAAGAGAAGCATCCTCAGAAGTAAAACTCACATCATAAGTTAAAGTACAATGAGACAAAAAAGAAATGCTCATGTGGGTGGTCTCAGTCAGCTCAAACTTGTAGGAGACTGAGTGATTAACAATGACCTCATAGATCCAATTAATGATGTCATGCAAGACTTCACTAGATTGTTTGGCATGAAAGCCAAGTCCCTAACCACTACAGGGTCCACGCTTTTCAAAGTCGATCCATGGGTCTGTTTGTGGCCCTTGACAGTGGCAATGCCAAATGCCAAAGCAGGAGCAACAGACCTCCTATTAGCCTATGCAATAGTGAGGAGTATTTGTAAAATATAGTTGGTCCCCTAGCAAATAGTCCAATGTTGCAATAAGTTTTGTACACTCAAGGCCCCTCGACCAAAACAAACTCATTGGCAGGCAGTCATCTAATAAGTCGTTCATCTAACCCCTCGTGCAAGCAAAAGATGCACTCCTCTAAATACCAATCCCAAATAGATGGCCCCATCATCAGACGCAAGCATAATAGACAACCCTTGCCTCTACTACCTTTAAAGGCCACATCTCTATGAGGCCACTCTAGTTGAGACACAACTATAATATAGCCAGAAAACCATTATAAGTGTAAAATTAATTAACAAAACACAAATAATCATAACTCATATAATCTTTGTCTATGCAGGTAAAAGTACCTACTTTAGAGTAATTGTGTTTAACTGAGTACACCTGGAAACTATAGAGGATTCCATATAAAACACAACACTCCATCACGAGACATGAGGGTAAACATTGTTTGCATCATCCTCGGGGTCCAACCCCTCTAATAAGCCTAGCTCAATACCCCTTGCCTATCAACAAAGATGGCATAAATCCTGAAGCAATCAAACATAACTCAAACACATAAAATAAAGAGATACTAATAATAAGGACCCTTTATGCCCGACACATGCATCTTGTGCCCTGGGAGCCTCGATCGAGGTATTGGTAGAGGTACGCCAATACCACATATCCCTAGTAGAAATGGTGGAGCAAGCCCAAGTTCTCAAACACCAGCACTAGGCAAACCTCCACCATGTCAAAAGTGTTCAACAATAAGACCCCCGATTGAAGGCACAATAGGAAACAATGTGTGTGTTGGTTAATCACCTCGCCAAAGCTATCATCAGTGACCTAGGGTGCATTGGTCCATGCACTGGATCTCGCCACTATCTTGCCCCTTTTAAGCATGGGAATGTAGCCCAAGACCATGAGCAAGTAGTCCCTTTAAAGCACGAGCTCATGGACCCTAGATTCCGTGGTTAAGATAATACCCATGAATAGTAGTATGCTTAGGAAGGTGAAGTCTCTAGGAGTAGTAATCACCTCTTTGATCAAGGGAACATGAAAGTTATGAGTCATGTCTATCTATCGCTCCAACAATGCATCTGTCCTCGCCGAGTCAACCTTCGGCATCTTATCCGGTAGCATTTATAGGAAGGGCCAGACCCTTGTGCCATCCAAATAGGACTACACTTAAGGGTATAGTGTCCAACCCCACTATCCAATAGGACCTACAACCCTATGTCCCTTTTAGAAGGCGACAATCCCCTAAAAGAAAAAGAAAAAGAAATAAAAAGTGGAGTGAATAATGGAAAATACCTATATGTATATATTTCCTGCGTAACTATAGAGCTAAGAAAATGAATGAATTGGAGAGGTTTTAAATTCAAAGGTAAAACAATAAGAAGTCCTAGTCATTAGGGGTTGATTACAAGTTTTGAGGAAATTATAAAAATAGTTTCCTAAAACAAAAAGATCAATACCTACAAAGAAAGCATCAAAAGATCACCAAATGCAATATGGATGAATACATTATTTATAATCCCAGGTATGCACCATAATTTTTTGTAGGCTATTCTATTAATTAATTTTAATTATTCCTTATGCAGGTCCAAAATAAAGTCTAAAAGTGAATGCAAATCAAGGCATCAAACCAAAGCGATAGTTAAAAAATAAATTTCGCTGAAAATAAAAGGGTGAAATTCTTAGAAATTATTCCTAAATATTTTATAAGCTAACCTAATATTCATAAGTAAAAGAAAATTTTGGGACAACACCTAAAATCTATTGTGGTAAGATATACAAAAAAATAAAATAAATTAGGAGGAAAAAGAAAAAAAGAAGAATGTTTATCACTCCCTATGTGGCTCCTACAAGATGACACTATAAGTGCAAACTGTCAACATGTTGCCAATTGATGGGAGTTTAAGCGAAATCATCTTCGCAGTTACGCCCTTCAGTGGCCTCACTCGCATGAATCCCCACTAAGATCGTAGCTGCTCCAGGGCATCCAGGGTCATGATGTCCTCATTAGGAAACTCCTCTTGCACATCAGACATCTTATCATTGTAGTACTTAGCCATGATAATCAACCAAAAAGCTAAGGGAAGCTAAAAGTTAAGTCTAGAGTTTTGAGAGAGAAAAAGAAGAGAGAGGAGAACGATAGCACAAATGAGACAAGTTACTTTTTATAGGTATATATAGTGGGCCAGGGTTGTACAACCCTTGTTGGTATGTACAACAATACAAAGGTTGTACAACCCCTTTGGGCTAGGCCCAATTTCCTCTTTAACCCATAAGTTCTAATCCCTGTTTAGCCAATGAAACCTCAATCTCGATCTCTCAAGGCCCAACATCTACCAAATTTACTAAGAAACCCCTAACTCCCTAAAAAAGCCCTAAGAACCAAATTTATCAAAATACTCTTAGCTCCCCAAAGAGCCTTAAAGCACTGAATTTACTAAAATATCCCTAGCTCTCTAAAGAGCCCCAAAGCACCAAATTTACCAAAATACCTCTAACTCCCTAAAGAGCTCTAAAGCACCAAAATACCCCTAACTTCCCAAGCAGCCCAAAGCACTAAATTTACCAAAATAACCTTAGCTTCCAAGGAATAGACAAATTACCAAAGTAGTTAGTGCTTCCTAAGCATTCAAAGGATGCTCTAAACCTTCTTATCTGAGTCAAATCACCAAGAAAACCTTTTAATGTCAAACTTGAACCTCATAAATATCTTTAAGAAAAATCTTTTCATTTAAGAAGTACCAAGACTCAAAAAGCACTTTTTATAGCATCTGGGCCCAAGCTTATTACATGGAGATAAGAACAAACCCCTTGGACAGCCAAAAGTGATGCAAGGATATGGATTCAATTTTACAAATGTTGGAAGGACCTAGATGACACAAGAACCCCTAAAGGGCAACCACGAGATAAAATCATCAGTCAGAAAGACTGAAGCACCCATATAAAAATGTAAGAACACTAGTGATTGTAAGAGGCTAATTATCTAGTACCAATCACCTAGTACCTGCTAGAAAGTAGCTAGAACCACTTCAGTACCTATTTAAGAGCCACTAAAAAGTTATTAAAACACCTAGTATTATCTACTAGAGAGCTAGCAGAATCACTTTAGTAACTAATTGAGAGCTATTGAAAAGCTGTTAAAATACCAGGTACCTGCTATAGAGCTATTAGAACCACTTCAATAAATGCTAGAGAGCTGCTGAAATGTTGTCAAAACACTTGATACCTACTAGAAAGCTAGCAGAACCGCTTTGATACCTGCTTAAGAGCAGTTAAAAAGTTGTCAAAACACCTCGTACATACTAAAGAGCTGTCAGAACCACTTTAGTTATTGCTGAAGATTTATCAAAACACCTAGTACCTACAAGAGAGCTATCAAAACCACATCAGTACCTACTTAAGAGCTGTTGAAGAGTTATCAAAACACTTGGTACTTGTTAGAGAGCTGCCAGAACCACTTCAATACCTGCTTAAAAGCTACTAAAATGTTGTCAAAACACTTGATACCTACTAGAGAGCTAGTATAACTACTTTGATACCCATTTAAGAGCTACTAAAAAGTTATCAAAACATTTGGTATCTGCTAGAGAGCTATCAGAACCACTTCATTTACTACTAAAGAGTTATCAAAACACCTAATGCCTACAAGAGAGCTATCAAAACCACTTCAGTACCTACTTAAGAGCTACTGAAGAGCTATCAAAACACTTGGTACTCGCTAGAAAGTTGTTAGAACCACTTCAATACCTACTTAAAAGCTACTGAAAAGCTATTAGAACACTTGATACCTACTAAAGAGCTATTAGAACCACTTCAGTACCTATTTAAGAACTATTGAAGAGCTATTAAACCACTTCGGTACCTGCTTGAAAGCTACTGAAGAGCTATCCAAACCACTTTAGTACGTACTCGAGGAGTTGCTAAAGACTTATATCCTTAGGTATCCTTAACTTGTTCAAATAATCATTTCTTCAATATTATTTTTTAAGCCCCACAAAGTAGGGGTAAATTATAAGCATCAGATTCTAGACCTTTGGATGTAAAGCTTGATGATGAAAATCACAGAACCTATGCCTAAATTATAAGGGAAATTGCCAAAGGAAGAGATAAAAGTCTTAAGAAACATTAAAGAGGACTAAAGCCAAGCCTAATAGTAAAAGCCTAACACTAAGCCCAAGACTAATAGCCCAAGTCGTTAGCTTAGCCATTAGGGCTATACAACCCACTATCAAGGTTGCAGAACCCCTCTTAAACCCTAGGCATGAGAAACTTCTAGAATTGGTCCCTCTTTAAACCCTAAGGTTGTGCAACCTTGACATATGGATGTACAACCCATTCTTGACTGTATAGCTCATGTGCAAACCCTAATTCTAATAGATTTATCTTTCTCTATTTGGATAGGTCCATGGTGCAACTAAAACCAATTCTAGCCATGTACACCCACTCATTATTTATAAATACCTCCTTCATTTGAAGAAGGGATGAGGCTTGAAAACCTTAAGGTTACTATGCCAAAATTACTTCTACGACCACATTAAACACAGAAGCCCTGCGTCTTAACCCACTACAATCTCTTTTAAGATAGAGCTAGGCACAGTCGTTTCATTTTTGTGCATTTCCTAAGCATTTTGGATGAAAGTATTAAACTTATAAGCCTCTAAAGGCAAAGAAAAACACAAAGGCATTCGAGAACTCCCCCGCTGCGCTCTTCTTCTTTCCTTTCTTTTATTTCTCTATTTTTAAAACCTAGGAAATAGGGGTTATACAACCTTGTATGTGGGTTGTATAGCCCTTTGCTTGGGATGCATGGCCTTCATATTAGGTTGTACAACCCAGTTTGCCTGTTAGTTAGTTTTATAAAAAGGGGTTTTCTTCCTCTAACTGGATTCCATCTTTTTCCATACCTTTTTTAAGATGTTCCAATGGTAAAATAAGGGAAAGTTAAACACCCTAAGATCTTTATTCATGTCAAATGGAATTTTGGAGTGATTTTAAAGTGATTTTGTAACCCTGTTTCTCACTATGTTTCATGTTCCTTCATTTGTGATTAAGTGTGATGTTAAAGTTCTATTTTGACCCTCTGTCGACAATGACCAATTGAGGAACTTAAGGTTCCAATGATCTTTAGAGTCCTTTTTTGTCAATATGTTTGTGTTTAGAACATGCGATTAGTGTTTTGGCCTTTTAATCTCCTTTTTTATGTTGTATGTTAACCCTACATGTTTAGTGATACATATGAATGTCATTCTCTTTTAAAGCTATATAAGGTAAGGATTCATCAATCTTAAGAGCCCCCTTTTGATGAGTTTTGCCTTATGCCATTTAATATCCTTCAAATGTTTTACATTATGTGTTTATCTCCTTTTGTTGCTTATGATTCATGCATTTTGATTATGTTTTGCATTCTAATTTTTTATGATAAAATATATTACCATGGACATTAGATGCATATTTAGCCACCTTGGCCATGGAGATATGGTAATATTGTTCTTTTGTTTGCTTTTTTCATTTGTTATATCTATTACTTCCATCTTTTGATTATTAACTTGTCCTTTCCTTTTGGGTGTAGGTGTTATGTTTGAGTTAGACCACAAATGGGTATCAATGGTCATCCTGTGTGGTCATAAAATGATGAATGTATGCATATCTCCCCTATATCATGAAAGCATGATCCCCACTTCCGCTTTAATGCTTGAGTATGGATGAATGGATGGTAATGCATGCTTATCCTCTTTTACTATGATGCATTACCCCCTACCCCTTTTTCATTGATGATTTGATTTGCTTAAATGAATTACATTTAGATGTATGTCTATAAGCATTAATTGGACTAATAAAAAACTTAGATAAAATATTAAACGTGAGCCAAAGATGCCCAAAGATTGGATCCCAATATCCGGACAGCTTGAGGGAGCCTAAACTATTCCCCAAATCGTACTTTAGTTATGAACCTAATTTTTGATAGGGTGAAGATAGAATAGGGTTTCAAATTGACTCAGATTAGGTTCAGATTTCACCTTCCTTGAATTCTTGTTCTAACCAAAGTTAGGTGGTGACTCCATATCTCCTAGGGATGGTACCAACATATTGTCCCATAATTAGTCCCTCGATGACCACCACTTTAGACTTGGGGCTTTGAATAATGCAAAGCCTAAAAGGATACTAATTGATTCAAGTGTATGCCATATCTTAAGGTCATTGCCAATGTAAAGACTCACATCCTCTTGATCCCCCATTGATAGGTAAAAGGATGAAGTTGCAAGCAATATTCTACTTATTTGAGCAAAATCAACAAGGCATTCACAATAATAATCTTGCTTTTATTTCTTAAATTAAGCCTAAATCAATTTATAAAGCTCTTAGTGATGATTGTTGAGTGATTAATATGTAAGAGGAGCTCAACCAATTTGAGAGAAATAAAGTTTAGGGCTTGCTCTAAGATACCCAAAGAGCCCCTATTATAGGACACCAATGGGTATATAGGAATAAGTTGGATGAGTAAGGGTCTATCATAATGAATAAAGCTAAATTGGTTGCTAAAGGTTATATCAAATAGGATTACATTGATTAAGATTTAGGATTCTTCTTATATATGCATGTCACATGAATTTTAAAATTTTAAAAATATATGTTAAAAGTGCATTTTTAAATGGTTTCATTAAGGAGGAAGTTTATGTTAAACAACCTCCAGGTTTTAAGTCTCATGATTTACCAAACCATGTTTCCAAACTAACTAAGGCCTTGTATGGATTGAAATAAGCTCTCAAAGCTTGACATGAAAGGCTTAGTTCATTTCTTTTGAAAAATGATTTTAAAAAGGGCAAGATTGATACAACATTGTTTATGAAAAAAACATAATAATGATACATTTATTGTTCAAATTTATGGTGATGATATAATCTTTAGTACTACTAATGAATCTCTTTGTGAAGATTTTGTTAAGTGTATGACTAGGGAATTTGAAATGATCATGATGGGAGAGCTTAAGTTCTTCCTTAGTCTATAGATAAAACAATGTAAAGAAGGCATCTTCATTAATCAATCCAAATACATAAAAAGGAATTACTTAAGAAATTTGAAATGGATGGATGCAAAGTAGTCAAGACACTAATGAGCTCATTAATTGAACTTGACAAATATAAATCTGGTAAGCCTATAAATGAGAAGAAGTATAGAGGTGTGATTGGTTCTCTTCTCTATCTTACCACTTCTAGACCTGATATCATGTATAGTGTATATTCATGTACAAGATTTCAATCATGTCCTAAAGTGTCTCATTTTATTTACAGTTAAAAGAATTTTAAAATACTTGTATCCCATTATGTATCTAGGACTTTGGCATCTTAGAAATTTATCTTTTAGCCTTTTTAGATATTTAGATGTGAATTATGCAGGTAGTCTACTTAATATAAAGAGAACTTTCAAAACTTACCAATTTATTAATGAATGTATTATTTCTTGGTTTAGTAAAAAGCATGTTTTGGTTGCTTCTCCACTACTAAAGTAGAATATGTGGTAGTGGGTTATTATTGCACTTAAGTTCTTTAGATGAAACAACAACTCAAGAACTATGGTAAAGTTGTTGATCACATTCCCATTAAATGTGTCAACACAAGTGTAATAAATCTTTCCAAGAACTTTATCTAACATTAAGAATCAAACATTTATATATCATGCATCATTTCTTAAAAGACCATATGCAAAATGGTAATGTTGTGTTAGAATTTATTGACATAAATAACTAATTAATAGATATTTTTACTAAGCCCCTTAATGGATGAATTTCATTAAAAGAGAGTTAGGGATACTTGGTAGGAGCTTTTTATAGTGAAATTAGATCTTATTGATTACATGAATTGTTGATTGCTTGACACTTGATGTGTTTAATGTATATATGTTTTGTCTGTGTTGCTTTGCTTTGTTTATTTGTGAAAAGATGAAGTGATTTAACTTGCATTTGAGTTTTTCCATATTCATATGCTTGAGTTAATCATCTAAACATCAATTTGATCAGTTAATATAAGGACCATTTGAAAATATTTCATGTTTATGCTTAGTTTGAAACTGACTTATAATCATTATCGAGACACATTTTCACGATCAAGATCCACAGGAAATTTTATTCTTCAACCTTTTTAAATTTTGTGCTCATGACATCTTCTTCACAGGCATGACTTTTCAAAAATTTTGAAATTCATTGATTTTCAATGTGACTTTTTGAGGTCAAATTAGCCATTACTCATATTTTTTAGAATTTGCGATTGCTATTCTCCTTTAGCAATGATGAATTATAAAAATCTGTTGGGTAATAACTTTATGGTCTCCAATGGCCATTTTAAGCATTTAATGTAATTTTGGCCATTTTCCACCTCTCCTCTACCTATTTAAACCCTTTTCCAGCCCTCTCTCTCCCTTTTTTAGCACTTCCTCTCTCATTTTCTCAAATCCCTCACAAGTTATCTCACTTTTTTTAATTTCTCCTCTTTTCCTCCTTTCCTAATCATCTTTCTCTCAATGGCACCAAAACAAAAACCACTTAAGGACTTCAATAAGGGCAAACCCCTCTATGACCTCTGTTTCTCCTCCCTCAAGACAACCCCCTCTCTAACTATTGAAGGGAATGACTCTTATAGAAAAGAAGAAATATAAAATGCTCAAGAACAAACATATTTTACCTAACAAAATTCCCTTTCAATTCACACTCAAATCTTTTAAGATTGAAAGGGAAATCAAAGCCCATCTATTAAATTTGGGTTAAGAGCAATTCATTTTTAAAGAACTTAAGTATGATTAGGTGATAAAGGAGTTCTTGGTTATAATGGTGATCAATTGGGATGCCTCAAATGAAGTAGGTATGTGTGTGGTCTCATTTAAATGCTTTGAAAAGTCTTTCTTCATAACCTATAAGTCTGTTTGTTCCCTTTTAATTTCGAAACTGAAGTTCCATAGAATTTTAGTGAGCTTCACTTTTATTTCACTAAATTTTGGCATTGAATTTCAATTGAAACCCTCTATGATTCATAAACTTTTTTAGCCAAAAAAATTACCTTCCTTACTTTTCCATTTCTCCACTAAACCATAACCTTTTCCATCATTGCCCATGGTAAAAGGAAGCCCATCCAATATGGCTAATTTTTTTATAAACCAACTTGCCCATTTGAGCAAGTCAAAACATGGTCAAATTCTTCTCTTCTCACATCACTACCATATATAGGCATGATGGTGCTTTCATGTCGCAACCTGAATTCTAGTTCGTGTCGATGCTAAGGAATGGGAAGACTTAAGGCCTCCAAAACCTATAGCAAGCCTAATTACTCATTATTAAAACCCACTTCTAAGCTCTCTGATACCTTAAATCTACAACTTATACTTACTGGCCCACAAACATTTTTAATTTTCATTTGACCCATTTTAGATTCTTAGGATAAAATATATGGGAAGTAGTGCTTTAAGCTAAGCTTAATCCCAAACATTTCATGAAAATAATTTTTTGCATCATACTATACCCATGGAATTAATTCCTTATCATGTCATAATTGAGGAGTCTAGACTCATCAACTGATTCCTTTTATTCTTTACTTTTCTTACTTATCATTTTATACATATTATTAAACATAAAACTCTCTTGATTAGATAATCCTAGAATCAGGGCTCTACTTAAGGTCATTTTAGTTATAACATTCTTTTCATTATCTTAACCATTCAACATTTATTCTTTACTCATTTTACATTATGTTAACCTTAGACATATACATATCACTTTATTTGTAATGTAGACTTTATGGAGATTATGAAAAATAAAGGATATAACTTAAGATTTTACTCAATACATTTATAACTCCTTCAATATACATATACATTAATTCTAAAGGCAACTATGAAGAAATAATGTAGTGCCTTAATAATATATGATACACATAATGTGAACTTAAATCCTTCATCTATAGCCTTTAATCTTTAGCATTTGATATTGGCATCAATCTTATGCTTGACCTGCAAAATAATCAATATATAGGGTGAAGAGGGGGGAGCTTCTTATTGAAAACTCAATGAGGAATTTATATTATCCATTTGCATGCTCACATGCCTTTACATGAATGCATTTTTAGTTATATGGCACTTCATGTGCATACATCATTTACATAACAAAAGATTACATATTTGGATAGTCAAGTCCATGGAAATCATTATTTATGTTATTTATCTTTCTCACACATAAGAGTTACCTCACCAGTCGTGCGTTTGTGGTAGAGCTACCTCACCAACCCCATCTTTCTCTTACACGAGGGAGTTTCCTTGCCAATCATGTCATGTATGCATAACATTACATTTATTTCATATAGGTTATACTCTTTGCATGACTAGCTATGACTCTTTGGATTCCCACTTCTTTCTTAAACTATCCTCACTTCACATTTCATATATATATAATAATTCATTTCATGTAATTTCATTTCAATCGTAAAATGCATATGACTTGATATTAACATAATTTGGCCTATTATAATGTATGTGTGTGTGTGTGTATAAAAATTGTGATGCATGTATGCAATGGACATTAAAAATCATGATAAAATCCTTCACCTTTCATTGCTAGCCATAATTTTTTCTTACTTTGGGTTTGCTCTTTCTTTATTTCTTTGCCTTAGCTTTATTTGCTCTTAGCTTTATCCTTACTCTTAATCATCTCCCACACACATGCCTAAGCATTGATATTCATTATAGTATTTCTATGACATCTAATAAATGGGGAGTTACTCAAACTCATCCATAGAACATATAACATAACATAACATATGGTAGAATAGGGCAAAAGCTCTTATTAGGACAATAAAGTCCTAAACATCAATAAAACATTCAAACATAACTTTCACTATCTCTAACTCATAATGTAACCATTATCATTCACACTTAGCTCATTGTGACCACTTTCCTTTTATCTCATTCATAGTATCAACTTTAACATCACCTTTAAATCATGTAATAATCCATAACTATAATCCTTAACTCATTTCATAATCATCAATTTATCCATTGAAATTCATCAACATAATCATTTTTCATCATAATCCATCCATTAATTCATTAAAACATTCATACTTAAATCTACCCCAACTAGGATGTAAGATATAACACCCATTCAATGCTCAAGACCGCAAACTAATTTCTATCTAGAAAGAGAGTTGAAATTCAGCTGATGACCTATGTTCCATGTGTCTATATGCAAAACTTTATGTTCTAAATAGCCCACACTTATGCTTCACTGTCTAAAAAAAAAATAGTTATGATTTGGTGACTCATGACATAATGAATAAAAATAATAATCAAATTATAATGGCATAACCAATAATCAAATATGATTAGGACACATTACAATGCAATAAATTGATTGATTTTGTCATGACCTTGCAAGGCAAACATTGCTCCTAAAAGTTCATGTGATTAGAGTGACATTTGACTTTGCTAGCTAGCATATGACATATGATTCATTTGATCAATAATATGTGCCAAAATAGGACATAATGGTCCTTTTGTCAAGTGATTTATAAGTGTTTGACAAGCTGGTCATAATATGCTTTTAGTTCCATATGTAAGTGTTCATTCATAATGGTATAACAAGTAATCATTAAGATTACATAATTCTCACTTGAATTGTATTCACATGTACAATTTCGCAATTCAATCACAAGTACACAAAATAGAACACAATCATATCTTAAAATAATCACATATACATATTAGAATCCAATTATGGCTTTTACACACCTATGATGCAACCAACCTTTTATGGTAGGTTTGAACCTCTCTCTTGGGTTTCCTCTATGTGTTGAGATCTTAAATTGGATAAATATATGACTATAAATGTGTCAAAATGATTTTTCATTCTTGATATGAAACTATGGTCTTGTTCCATGCAAGTATGGTAGCCTAACCTTGCTGCACTCTCACTATAATAACTCTTGTTGTATTCATCCAAATGACTTGATTCATTTTTCTACTTAAATTGGACAAATGATGATACAACATAATTAAAATTCAGGTCAATATAAGGCTTATAAAAAATATGGTAAAATTTTAAATTCTACCCTAATTTAATGTGACCATAGTTTGATTAGGTTTTACATTCTTAGCCATATCTCAAATTGTACAAATCTAATTATAAAATTGATTTACCAAAAGTTATAAAACACATAAAGAAACATTTTTTTATTTTTTACAATTTGTCTAATTCAATCTATAATGTCATCAAAATAAATGATCAATCTCAAGGTGAGCAGGTTTCAATATGTTGAGAATTAGTCATAATCAAGGAGTAATATCTACTTACCCACAATATATTTGGCAAAAACATTTTACAAGAATTTAGATGGGAATAAATCTAAAAATTTCATTTTTTCATATCACCTAATTCCAATTATATAGCCATCAAATTTTTGGTAAATAGAATCAATATGTTGAGATGGTTTCATTAGGTTCAGGGTCAATCACAATTAAAAAGCAATATCTTTTTCCACACAACAAATGAATCAAAACTATTTCATAGGAATCTAGAAGGGATACAACTCTACAACTTTAATGTTTTGCACTTTGTCTAAATTATCATCAAAATATATGAACAGGTCTAGACTGAGGATGTTTTAGCAGGTTATGAACCTATCCTAATCGAGGAAACATAGCTCTTCACACTCATCATATTAAGCAAAAATTATTTACATACATTTATATGAGGCATAAATCTATAACTTTCATGTTTTACACTTTCCATAATTCTTGTTATAGGGTTATGAAATTATGGGTGCAACAAAATGCTCTAACAATAAAACCAACAAAATTCAGCTCTTGTATCCCATGCTTCTAGCAACCTTCCTATAAGAACTCTACCTGTTGATCAAATGATTTACTTGTTATATGCTAGCCATCAAAATCAAATGTCACTTGAATCTCATGAATTCTCGAAAGTAGTGTTTACCTTGCAAGGTCACAACAAAATCAATTTATTACATTTGAACTTGCATAGTCAATCCTTAAACTTGTAATGTATTCTAATTATTATATGATTATTATTTTTATTCATTGAGTTGCAACTCACCAAATCGCAATTATTTTTTTCAGATATTGAATAATATGATTTGGATACTTTGGAGCCTAAAGTTTTGCATATAGACATATGGAGTTCAAGTCGTCAGTTGAATTCCAACTCTCTCTCTCTCTCCTTGTGTCAAGTGCATATACCTAGATAGGAATCAGTTTGTGGTCACTAACCTTAAACATTAGTTAACATATATGTATATTAAATACATGTTGGATTGTGTATGTATGATGAATCAACCTTTATATATATGTATTTTTGGATGTGAATGTCATGTTTAGTAAATGAGAATAGTTATTACATTAAATCACTTACCCCTTTTGCCAAAACTAGAAAAAGCTTTGGGTTTCTTCCTCCTTTTTCTTTTTCTTCATCTTCTCTTTTCTTTCTTTCTTTCTTTCCTTCTTTGTTTTCTCTTTCTTTTGTTGCCCCTTGTATTTTCCCTCTCTATTATACTCCTGAAGGAAGAAATATTTAATTAGTATACCTATTCTAATGAGATAAAATCATGGTGGCTTACTACTATTAGCTGAAAGTTCAATTTCCCATTTTTAGTCCCTTTTCTTTATCCTTCATCACTTTTATCTCTCTAATATATGCTGCTTATACTTTTAATAAGTTCAAAATTAGCACTATTTAAGATATTATAAGATGCATACAACATATGATAATTGGTCATGCAACTATGCAAACATTAGATCTATGTTAAAGTGTTCCAAATGCAACGGTGTAAATGTTAACACCATGCTTATCAAATGCACATATCTAAGTGATCATTAATGCAATGCATATGTTCATATGGGATTGCAAATCATTTATAAAATGGTTGTGTTCATGTAAGAATGCTAATGAATAAGGATAGAAATGTTCCATTTTCTTCTCCTCTTATAAAGAATTCCATCCTCGAAATTTAATACTTGTAAACAAATGTGGATATTGTCGTTTCATGTTCTCTTCAATTTCCCATGTGGCCTCTTTTTGTGAGTGGTTTCTTTATAACATCATAACTAAAGGAATTTTTTATAACTATTTTATCTTATAACCAATGATTTTCACTAGTTCATCAACATAACTTATATCATCTGTAATTATTGTTATTGGAACCCTAAGTATATGTATAGGGTCAAACTAATACTTTTTTAGCATACTTATATGAAATACATCATGAGTCAGAGCAATCTCTAGTGGTACTGCTAGCCTATAAGCCAACGGTCTAATTTCTTTTAGGATCTCTTATGGTCTTATGTATCGAGGACTTAGTTTCCCTTCTTGCCAAATCAAATGATTTCTTTCCATGGTGAAACTCAAAGGAATACTTTATCTCCCACCATATATTCCATGTCTCTCCTGTATTAGTCTACATAGCTCTTTTGCTTATCTTGTGTTGGTTTAAGTTTGCTTTTGATTACTTTCACCTTGTCCATAGTGTCTTGCACTAGTTATGGCCCTTCTAAAACAAGCATCTCTTCTTTATCCTAATAGATAGGACTTCAACAATTTTCTTCCATATAGTGCTTCATATGATGCCATTTGTATACTATAATGAAAATAATTATTATAAGCTAATTCAATCAAAGCAATATATTCATCCCATACACCTTTGAACTCTATCACATAAGCTCAAAATATGTCTTTACGTGTTTGAATTGTCCTTTTTTATTATCCATCTATATGAGAATGAAAAGTAATGCTAAAACTCAACTTGGTACCCCAAGCTTATTGCATACTCACCCAAAATCGAGATGTAAATCACGAATCTCTATCCGATATAATGGACATTGGAAGACCATGTAATTTGTAATTTTCATCTATATATCTCTTGACCAAGTGTTTAAGTGCACTACCCAATCAAGTAGGCAAAAAGTAAGTTGACCTAATTAATCTCTATCAATAATCACCCATACAACATCATTCTTCTTTAGAGTTTTTAGTAGCCCATATACAAAGTCTATAGTTATTATGTCCCATTTCCATATCGAAATTGTTAATGGTTTTAATTTTCTAATAAGTGATTGATGTTTAGTTTTGATTTGCTGACAGGTTAAACATTTTTAAATATAAGCTACCACATCTTCATTTTGGCCACTAAAAATGAGATCATAGGGTACTATACATTTTTGTCATTCCTGGATGAATGGCATATGCAACATGTTGGACTAGGTTAGTCAAACCTAAGTTAAGACTCTATTTTGATCATGACAATATAGATTGAAAGGTTTTAATGTCAATTTCAAGTGTTGATCTTACAGATATTTAGTTAGAATCGCATTATAATTTGAATGGAAATCTAAATCTCAAATATTGAAATTTGCATCCTAATTGGTGGTCATGAATTAGAAAGTTGAGACTGCTATCTTGCAAAAGAGTTGGATCAATTTTGTAACATTCCTAGCCACATTCATTAGCATTATCGCATGAGCATATGCATTAGATAAATAATCATTTAGAAGCACCATTGCATTTGGGGACACTTGAACATATATGTAGTGTTTGTATAGTTGTATGGCAAATTGTTTTATCTTGTGTGCATGTTATAATATCATAAATAATGGTGTTTTAGAGCTTAACTAAAAGTATAAGGAGTATATAGGAATTAGAAGATGGATGGAAGTGCTTAATGAGTGAAGAAGAGGGACTAAAAGCAAAACTTTTAACTTTCAACCAATAGGAAACCAGCCCCAATCTTTTGACTTATTTAAGATAAAATACAGACCATTATGGTCAGATTTTGAGGGAAAAACGTGGGGGTATACCAGAAACAAGAGAGAGCAAAGGAAGAAGAAAGGAAGGAAGAGGAAGAAGAAGAAGAAGAAGAAGAAGAAGAGAGGGAGAAGAGTGAGCTGCCTAGGGTTTTTCAATTCTGGGACAGTAGGTAAGTAAATTTATCTTCTTCTTAACTGGAATTAACATCTCATGATATGTTAATCATGCATGGTTAGTGAGAATTATGGAGTAATTGAGGTAGATCTCTTGGATGTAAGTTGTAATCCAAGAGAATAAGAGCTGATTCTGTGGGATTTTGCTGTTAGAGCAGAATTTTGCACCCAGGATTTCGTAACCCTAGAAGAAGAATTAGGAAAAGTGAAAAATATGAAAGTTGTAGCTTTATGTCTCATATAAATTTT